>JAJIBD010038616.1:0-67500 GCA_021461705.1 Cryptotis parvus
AAGTACTAATACCAACCTAGAACTGAGCATTAAATACAGGCAAAAAGATACACATAACAATCCTTTAATGTATGTTCTGTAATCCACAATCTGGAAGGGAAGGAAAAGAGAAAGAGAGCGAGAGAAAGGGAAAGAAATAAAGAACCTGACATGGAGGCAGGCTAGGGTAGGAGGGATGGAATCCGGTATGTTGGTGGTGGGAAATGGACACTGGTGGAGGGATGGGTGCTGGAACACTGCATGACTGAAACCCAAATATGAATATCTTTGTATTTGTATATATCACGGTGGTAGAATAAAATACTTAAAAAGGAAAATAAGGCAGTCGGGAAAGTATGGTGGGGGCCGATTGCAGCTATAGTGCAGTTATGTAGGGCTCTTCTTGCCTTGCAAAACCTCTTGTTTTTTCTGTGGCAGCCCATATGGTCCCCCTGAGCTCACCAGAAGTGATCCCTGAATACAGTGCAAAGAGTTAATCCTCAACTCAGGTGGTATGGCCCCCAAAACAACCTCCCCCTCTAAAGGAAGAAAGCATGGGGAATTAAGCAATGAGGTAAAATAAATAAGAAAGACTAGTGTTGTGGAGGAAAATAGCAACACGGCTCAGAAATCTTTAGAACTAAAGAGAGAAAATCCTTAAGAACCCTTGAAGCTCAGGCATCAATGGAAATCCCTAGTGAATTGGAATCAATCCTCATTCTCTTCTTTGCTTTCCTTAACTCTGTTCATATTTTTTTCTGAGTGCCTTTTCTCAGCCTTACCTTTGCTCTCCATACATGACTTGTCTCACATTCTTGGGCATCTGGGTTAGATAATATTTCCAAGTACCTTCTGAAAGTTGCTTGAGAACTCCAGAAGTTCTCGAGGTTCCCGTGAGATGCAAGCAGGCGAAGCCTTCCAGAACTTGGAGCATTTGCAGTGTAGTTAAAGTCTTTCTTATTGGGCAAGCAAATCCTCCTAATTCAAAAGGCTCACCATCCACGTTCTGTGTTTTTCATCCAGCTCAGTGGGTACTCCATCCTTTAACTTCTGGGCTAGTTCATTGCCTATCGCCAAGTACTAGCATTTAACTTTTTACTTTGTGTCCCAAGGATTGTACCTGTAATAGAAAAGGTGTTTGCCTCTTTGCAGGTCAGTTTCTTCCTAGAGGAAGAAAAAGAATTAAGGCTGCTGGAGCAAATTTACAACTGGTGGGGTACTTGACTTGCATGCAGTCAACTCGGATTTGATCCTTGGCACCCCATATGTTTCCCCAAGCCTCACTAAGAGAAAGCCCTGAGTGCCTTCATGTGTGGCCCTCACAAAAAAAAATATGATTATCCTCTATGGCCACTTACAGCTGAAATATTCCATCTCACTGTATCCCATTTCTTTGTGGCAGGTATAATTCTACACTCTATGGCTACCTTTTGAAACTTGTGCTGTGTAATCTGTACTTCTTGAGTGTGAAAAGAGCCAAAACTTGATGCTAACCAAAAAATATGATAATAGTATATTGTCTGTGATATTGTTATCAGTGTCAGTAATTTCACAGCTACAATGGTCACTTACATATCAACTTTAACATAATCAAATGGAAATTATCCTAGCTACAAACAACCCAGTCAAGTAAGTCCTTTGATAGAAGATGAAAGTAAGAAACGTTCTTTTCAAACTTAAATAAGCAAAACTCCACGATTACTATAGTTACAAGAACATGAGTTCCACCAATAACCCATGTCAACAAACAACTGCAGATGCTGTCTTTGTAACTTCACATTACTCTGGCCATACTCTCTTGGCAGTATCTTTTCTGTTCTTTTCTCCTTTTCAAACTCTTATGCTTATATTGGGCCCACTTAGATAATTTTTCTGCTTGAATGGAGAGTAACAAACATAATTCCATCTCTAAGTTTAATGTCCCATTTGCCCTGCCATAGGAACTTATTTATAGGTATAAGAAACTAGGGCTTGACCATCTTTGGAGGCCAAATATACTATCTAATCACATCTTGATATCTCGCTGTATTGCTATAAGGTTCAAATAAGTTATGAGGCAACAATATACATGCATATATATATATATATATATATATATATATTATTCAGAGTACAGTGCATTCTAAAACTCTTTGGTTTTAGTAACAGACATTTTTTTGTTGTTATTAGCAATTCTTGCTATTTGGTATTTAAAACCTGGTCCTTATTCTGAAACAGAGACGCAGGCAGACAGGACAGGTGGATCACTCCAGCTTTACAGAAAAAAAATGAATTAAAGTTCAAAGGTGAGTCCTGTCAAGGCCACCTGCTAGCTTGTAAATGGAAGGGTGGGTACTTTTACTGATTCTTTCTTAGGATCCTGGGGTAGAATCAGGAGGAAAGGTTTGAATGACAAAGCAATTTCTGGCTTTTAAGAAATGACAGCAAAGCCCCCCAATCGTGCTTTTCTGCTGGGCTGTGCCAAAGCTTTAATGGAAGGCATTAGTCAAATTGGAAACAGGCTGTTCTCATTAACCACAGAGAAAACCCCATTTCACGCCCAGATGGAAAGCATCCTGCTGGTCTCATCAAGCCTCTTTCTCTTGCCTGAGGTCTCACATCGTTTCATCCCTTACCCTTACCACCTGGGGTGTCATCTGCTGACCACCCAGGGCACACAGCTCAAATTTGAGAAGCTCTGTGCAGCTAACAGTGAATCTGATTCTGAGTTTCCTTCCCTGCGCACCATCCAGAGGGGACAGCAGAGTTTCAGTTGAGTTTGGAGCACAAATAGTTTTCTGATAGAACAGGAATAAGCTTTGCTGAGAATAAGTTCAATGTGGGCACCCTTTTTATGAAAGATACTGGGAAGGAGAAATAATCACTCGTATCACTTGTTCATCGATTTTCTCAAGCGGGCGCCAGTAAAGTCTCCCTTCATTGGGAATGTGGTCCATTATTGTTACTGTTTTGGCCACATCAAATACACCACAGGTAGCTTGCCAGGCTCTGCCGTGGCTCTGGGTTCACCCCCAGGGGGCCCAGTCTTTTTCTATGTCAGACCATCAACCATCTAGGGCCCATGGGGCAGAGCTCTGGGTACAGACAAGCCTGTCTCTTGTCTGCCACCTGCCGATGCAGCCGGGCACCACAGTCACACCTGCAACACCTCAAGGGGCAGGTGGCAGAAAAAGGAAAAATAAAGACAAAATTATTATTAACTTTTTCATTATAATTTGTTAATATCTTGAGAGTCAAGCACAGGGCATGTAATGATCTTTAACAAACTCAGATTGTGGACCGAGTGTTATGCTCATAGAAGAACAGGAAACTGTGAGAACATCTCTGTAAGGTGACAGCAGGTCAGTCAGCCAAGAAAGTATTCTTAGCTTATATCCCCAAAAGTTATTTTAACTTCATTCTGACAAGACATGTTTTGTGAGATCTCTGTCGGTCGGAGGCACAGAGCAAGACGTCGCGAGAAGAGTGAAAAATATTTTTTTTTTTTTTCTATTTGGTCCAGAGGGACAATACTAAATGTCTGTACTTGACGAAGAGCTGCAGACCCCGACACACTTTTATTTTCAGTTTCATCAGATAACAAATTAGCTTACATCAGAGATATATGATTAACACTACTATAGAGAACAAAGCACAGGGCATATGTGCTGTTTTTCTATGAATCATTTTTCATGCATACCAAAAGCAGGACATTAGAATACAGGGCAGGAGTCAGTATCTTCTAATTAAGTAGGGATTTGCAGATGGGAGCAGTGCTCTCAAGGCTAAATGTCTTAAAAGGTAACAAACAGGAGACATATGTGCATAGTCTCAGGCATTTAGTTTACAAATTTTTTGTTTAGCCTCAGATAGCAAGTTCCTTGGTCTGCAACCTCAGCATAGTGTCCAAGGAAGGCCTTGGTTCGGCAGCCTCCAGGCAGTGTCCATAGAAATATTCCCTGGTTCTACTATCTGATCTTTGACCAGCATCCATAGACTCACACAATCTTAGCTAGCTATATGCCAACACAAACAGGTGATGTCATCTAATACTTCAAGATCGATCAGTATAATGCACATAGTAGTAAGTACCTAAGCTCTCTAGGGTTTCCCTGAGCTCAGATTAGTAGATACCTTCCTCTCCTTCTATCTCTTTCAGTTCCCTAGTGCTCAGAACAGTGTCTGAATATGGTAGATACTCAGTAAATATTTCTTTCTTTTTAAAATTTTTTGTCTTCCTGTATTTAAAAATGTACATATTCTTATTGAAGCACAGTGAGAAATAGTTGCAAATTTACTCATGGTAAAGTTTCAGTCACATAGTATTCTATCACCCATCCCTTCACCAGATTACATTTAACACCATCAATGTCCCCAACCGCCCCCCCCTCTATGGCCACAATACAGGTACTGTAAGATTATTGGGTAAATCCTTTGCCTACTTTCAACGCTATATTACTGTCCAAAATCATCATTCCCAGCTATTATTGTTATAAGGACACTGATCCCTTCTCTATCCTAACTGCCTTTGTGCCCACTCATTGAGCAGCCCTCCTGGCTCTTGTTTTCCTTGGTCTTATATATTAGTTTCATACTATATTTTATATCCCACATATGAATGCCATCATTCTATATCTATACCTCTCCTTTGACACATTTAAATCAGCATGATACTTTCCATATCCTTTCATTTATAAGCAAATATTATTTTATTTTATTTTATTTTTTTGCTTTTTGGGTCACACCTGGCAATGCTCAGGGTTACTCCTGGCTCTGCACTCAGAAATCACTCCTGCGGTGCTCAGGGGACCACATGGGATGCCGGGGATCGAACCCGGGCCGGCACAGGCTGGCCGCATGCAAGGCAAATGCCCTACCCGCTGGACTATCGCCCGCCCGGCCCCATTTATAAGCAAATTTTATGACTCCATTTTCCCTAATGGCTTCATAGTATTTCACTGTGTAGATGTACCACAGTTTCTTTATCCAGAACTGTTCTAGGGCCCTCAGGCTGCTTCTAGATTCTAGCTATTGTCAATAGGGCTGCAATGAACATAGAAGTGCAGGTGACATTTCTGATGTGTGCTTTTGGGTTCTCAGGAATAAATATTTCTTTAAGAAAAGAAATATTTCTTAAATAATTGAATAAAATGAATGGAATTTGTGAACTTCCAAAGGCTAAACTGAAGTTAAAAGGAAAACTTTACATGTAAAGATATTTATTCCATGATTACTGAGAACACTGGTAATATTCTTAGTCACTTTTCACTTGTCTTCCTGTTGTTCATCGATTTGCTTGAGCAGGCACCAGTAATGTCTCCATTCGTTGGGAATGAGGTCCATTATTGTTACTGTTTTTGGTATATCAAATGTACCAAGGGTAGCTTGCTAGGCTCTGCTGTGGCTCTGGTTTCATCTCAGGGGACCCAGTCTTTTCTATGTCAGACCGTCAACCATCAACCAGCCAGGGCCAATAGGGCAGAACTCTAGGTATAGACAAGCCTGTCTCCTGTCTGCCACCTGCTGAAGCAGCCAGGCACCACAGCCAAACCTGCACACCTCGAGGGGCAGGAGTCCCTTGCCACTTGTCACTTGCCTTCATGTTGTTCATGGATTTGCCTGAGCAGGCGCAATAATGTCTCCATTCGCATTATTTTACGTTATTATTGTTACTGTTATTGTTACTGTTATTGTTACCATTATTGTTACTGTTTTTGGCATATCGACTACACCATGGCAGGCTCTACCATGGTTCTGGGTTCATCCCAGAGGGCCTTGTCTTTACCTATGTCAGATCATCAACCATGCAGGGCCCACGGAGAAGAGCCGTGGGGGCATAGGCAAGCCTGTCTCCTGTGTACCACCTGTCAAAATAGCCTGGCACCACAGCCACACGTGCAACACCTCTAGAGGCAGGGAGGGACAGTAGTAATATTTCATTTTACTTATAACATATTATGGATGCATATTTCACAAGGTTCCATCACTTGATCACTTGATCACTTGACATCCTGTTATTCATTGATTTGCTAGAGCAGGCACCAGCAACATTCCCACATGACCCGATCACGTGGCAGTGCAGCCAATGGCATCTGGTTGCTTCAGGAATATGAAGAGCCTCAAACCATTCATTCAGGGTCTTGACGAAGAAGTCTGATTATCTTGTAGGTGGGCTGCCACGTGATCTTTTGATATCCCATGGGATCCAGTCAGTAAGGCTCTAGTCCAGCGGTCATCTCCAAATCACATTACATATCTAGCCCATCTGATTTTAGATGCCTTGGCAAATGAGACAGAGTCCCTAACACTGGAACAGCGACGGAGGTCAGAGCTCGGATTGCTTCTTTCACTTGAGTGAGGCATGATATTCCAAGCATAGCTCTTTTCGATTTCTCTTTGGGAGACCCGAATAGCATTCTCATCCTGCTTTCGTAGGGACCCAGGTTTCTGAGGCATATGTTAATGCAGGGAGAATGGTGGAGTTGAAGACATGTGCACGGAACTGGAGGTTCATTTTAGCTATTTCTTCGATGCTTTTGAAAGCATTCCATGCTGCTCTCTTCCTCCTGCGCAGCTCAGGTTTTAGGTTGTTCATCATATTGACTTCTTGACCTAGGTACACATAACTGCTGCATTCAGAGATGTTTGTTCCATTGAGAGTGAATGGGGCCTCTGGAACTAGTTCATTTTTCATGAACATAGTTTTGTTGAGATTGAGCTGTACACCAATCTTTCCACAATCTCAGTCAAAGTCAGCCAGCATTTGTGCCACTTGGATAATGTTTGGTGTTATTAGAACGATGTCATCAGCAAAGCGGAGGTGGTGTAGTTGCCGACCATCTATCTTCTCTCCCATTCCTTCCCATTCTAATTGTCGCATGATGTTCTTGAGGGTGGCACTGAAGAGTTTTGGTGAAATGGTATCTCCTGGCCGAACCCCCTCTTTTGACATCGATGATCACTTCTTTGTAGAATGGTGAGATCCTGGTGGTGAATTCATAATACAGCTCACGAAGGACCTTAATGTATTGTGTTTGAACACCCTGTTTGGCTAGGTCTTCGATGACTGCTTCAGTCTCCACATTATCAACGGCTTTCTTTAAATCAATGAATGTGAGACAGAGTGGCATCTTTAACTCCCTACAAACTTCAATGAGCTTTATTACCATGTGGATATGTTGGATTGTGCTGAATCCTTTTCATAATTCAGCTTGCTCACATGGTTGCCCTTCATCTAATGTTCTGTCAATCCTGTTCAGGATGACTAGAGTGAACAGCTTGTAGATCACAGAAAACAGGCAATGGGGTGATAGTTGCCAATGTTGTGGATGTCTCCCTTCTTGAACAGTAGAAATGTCCTGCTGGTTTTCTATTGGGAGGGCACCTTGCATTCAAACAGGTAGCCAAGCCAGTGTATTGAAGAGTAATGAAGGCAGATTCTTCAGGTGTTTGGTTCTGACTTTGTCTGGGGCTGGTGCTGTTCCCTTCTTTACTGACGAAATTGCATGTTGGATTTCAGATGGGAGAACGTTGGGAACAACATATCCATCTGCCAGAATTGGTATGTGGGCAGGTGGACATGGCTATCAAAGAGATCTGAGTAGAAGTCATGGATAAACTTCTCCATTGCCTTTCTGGAAGATGTGATAGATCCATTAGGACATTGGAGGGTAGTAATCTTGTTCTTATAGTTGGCGAAGGACAGGCATACGCTATGGAATGCTTTTCCTGTCTTCTGCTGCATCTTCCAGTATTTCTGCTCTACTCTTTTTGAGGTCTTCCTTTTATCGCTTCTCTGCACTGCTTTGCACAAGAGTCCAAAACCCAAGAAAAAATTGAGAAAATGTCTATCTTAGAAAGTAAGAAATATACACATATATAAGTATACATATATATGTAATTTTGCATATATGTAATGCTAACTTGAAGCTACTAAATTTTTATTTTGAGGTAATTTTAGCTGAATATATTTTATTAAACCTATAAAGAAGAAAATAAAGCATCAAGGGAAGTACATTATAATGTTAAAAGAGTATGTCCTTGAATGATAAGTGAATCATTTTATTTTCTCTTTTCTGCTTTGATTTAATTTCCAAATCCTTTTAAATGACTATATATTACTTTTGAAATGGAGTAAATAATAAATCCATTAAGATTTCTGCAATGTTTCTTATTATGGTATATATGGTGATTTGATTTTTTTTCTTGTTGCTTTCATGATGACTCATAAAAGATTCTAACATTTTTACCAAGAAAACAAATTTGCTTATTCTCATAGACTCATCATCATCTGAATTACAAGTCTGCTTATTAGCATTTGTCATTGTCTAATAGATGTTCTGGGTATTATTTCACTTTAGTGACAAAACCCTAGTGGAGTTAGGAAGAATCACTTGATCACTTGATCACTCGAATCCAGTTATTCATCGATTCGCTCGAGCGGGCGCCAGTAACATTTCCATTGGACCCTATCACGTGCCAATGTAACCCAAAGGCATCTGGTTGATTCAGGAATATGAAGAGCCACAAACCGTTCCTTCAGGGTCTTGTCAAGGAAGTCTGACCATCTTGTAGGTGGGCGGCCACGTGATCTTTTGACATCCCATGGGATCCAGTTGGTAAGAGCAGAAATACTAGAAGATCAGCAGAAGCCGGGAAAAGCATTTGCACCGCCCGCCTGTCCTTTGCCAACTATAAGACCAAGCTGACTGCCCTCCGACACCCTGATGGATCTATCACATCTTCCAGAAGGGAAATGGAGAAGATTATCCATGACTTCTACTCAAATCTCTTTGATAGCCATATCCACCTGCCCACATACCAAATTCCACAGGATGGATATGTCACTCCCAATGTTCTACCTTCTGAAATTGACATGCCATCTCGTTGGTAAAGAAGGGAACAGCACCTGGCCCAGACAAAGTCAGAACAAAACACCTGAAGAATCTGCTGTCGGTACACATCAATACACTAGCTCAGCTCTTCACACGCTACCTGTCTGAATGCAAGGTGCCCTCCCCAACGGAAAACCAGCAGGACAGTTCTACTGTTCAAGAAGGGAGACATTCACAACATCGGCAACTATCGCCCCATCTGCCTGTTGTCCGTCATCTACAAGCTGTTTATAAGAGTCATCCTGAACAGGATTAGCAGAACACTAGATGAAGGACAACCATGACAGCAAGCAGGCTTCTGGAAAGGATTCAGCACAATTGACCATATCCACACAGTAACCAAGCTCATTGAGGTTTGTAGGGAGTGCAAGATGCCGCTCTGTCTCACGCTTATTGATTTACAGAAAGCCTTTGATTATGTGGAGACTGAAGCAGTCATCGAAGCCCCTAGCCAAACAGGGTGTTCAAACCCAATACATCAAGATCCTTCGTGAGCTGTATTACGGATTCACCACCAGGATCTCACCATTCTACACAGAAGTGATCATTGATGTCAAAAGAGGGGTTCGAACAGGGTGATACCATTTCACCAAAACTCTTCAGTGCCACTCTCAAGAACATCATGCAACAATTAGAATGGGAAGAAATGGGAGAGAAGATAGATGGTTGGCAACTACACCACCTCCGCTTCGCTGATGACATCGTTCTAATAACACCAAACATTAGCCAAGCAGCACAAATGCTGGCTGACTTCGACCGAGAATGTAGAAAGATAGGTCTACAGCTGAGTTTGAAGAAAACCATGTTTATGAAAAATGAACTAGTTCCAGAGGCCCCATTCACTCTCAATGGATCACACATCTCTGAATGCAGCAGTTATGTGTACCTAGGTCGAGAAATCAACATGATGAACGACCTAAAACCTGAGCTACGCAGGAGGAAGAGAGTGGCATGGAATGCCTTCAAAGGCATCGAAGAAATAGCTAAAAGGACAAAGAACCTCCGGCTCTGGGCATATGTCTTTGACTCCACCGTTCCCCCTGCATTAACATAAGCCTCTGTGACCTGGGCCCTATGAAAGCAGGATGAGAATGCTATTCGGGTCTCCCAGAGAGGAATCGAAAGAGCTATGCATGGAATATCACGCCTCACTCAAGTGAGAGAAGGAATCGGAGTTCCGACCTCCGTCACTATTCCAGAATCAGGGACGCTGTCTCGTTTGCCAAGGCATCGAAAATCAGATGGGCTGGACATGTAATGTGATTTGGAGACAACTGCTGGACTAGCAAGAATAACTACCTTATTTTGAATCATTCTCCTGACCCAGTGTCTGGCCCAAAATTTTTTTCTGAGTTTTGTTAGATTCCTAATAGACACATGTATCTAGGGAACAGAATCTAAGGTCACAGTAGTCTAGTGCTTACCTGCTAACTGAATTTGCAGAATTGAAATTTGAATCCAAAACTTTGTCTTATTCAATTTATGTACTAATTCCTACATTGTGCCATTATTCTTTTCTATATAGTGGAATTTTCTCTGATTTAAAGTATTGAATGGTACTGACCTTGAGATCTGTGTGAATCAATGACCTGTTCAAGGGAAGTACCAGAGATAGTATAAACTGTCAGAAACATGAGACCCTTTTCTGCCTTAGTTTAGGCATGAGCTGTGAGAGGGTTTGCCTCCCATGCGTATGAGTAAAATTGGGCTTTAACAAATGGTGTTCCTAGGTTTTTTCCCCCTCTTTGGGCCACACTGGCACTACGTCTGACTCTACTCAGGAATCATCCCTGGCAGTGCTTGAGTGGGAACCAAATGGGATGCAGGGACACAGCCTGTGTGAACCTGGTGCAAGGAAAGTACCCTCTCCCACTATACTATAACTCTGGCAAGGTGGTTCCTACTTGTAGACACCTTTACTGTGAACACATATTTACTAAATGCTTAGGTCACTTATTAGAAATATTTTGAGCTTTGAGCGTTAACCATCATGGGAATCTTATCCTTATTCATTGCTAAAGGTTTTTGATGTTGTTGTGGAAATTCTGGATCCTGGATATCCCTTAGAATCCAGAACTAGTTTCACTGAGCAGAATGTTTAGTTTTATACCCAGGTCCTCCCCATAGCTTGTGTGAAGTAAGCATGGGGCAAATGTTGTTCACTTGCTGTTTTGATTAAAGGTCAACAGCCCGACACCTCCATTTCATAAATGAGGAAAGAAAGGAAGAGTGACCTGAACGGGACCACATCTTTCTTAGGAGCAATGTGCAGTACTGGCTGCCAAATCTCTAAGTTAAAGGAAGCTGTGTTTCTCTTCATTATGTGTGTTCCCTACCAAATTCACTGCCCCAGGGTCTGGGACTACTGAAGGGCCAAGAGGATACTGAGAGTCTCTCAAAAGAGCCCGGATCTACATACACTTAGAGGCCATCATGTGCAATTTTCTGCCTGTATTCAATGCTCAGTTCTAGGTTGGTATTAACCCTATCGACATTTTTTTATCTTTTTGCCTGTATTTAATGCTCAGTTCTAGGTTGGCATTAGTACCCTCGACACATTGGTGGTGGGAAATGGGCACTGGTGGAGAGAGGGGTGCTGGAACACTATGTGACGAAACCTCTAAACATAAACAATGTTGTGATTTTATATCTCACGGTGTGTACTAAAATATTTAATAAACTAAAAAAAGAAAAAAATAACAAAAAAAAAGAGCCCGGATCAATCTTATGCTGATTTGCTATTTGGTTACTTATTGCTGGATATGACTCCAGATTTGACATGTAAATATTTTGAATATATTTTCATATAATAATGGTGGTCTACTTCCCACATTCATCAAGAACTGGCTCTGCTATACCTAAAATCAGTGGAGACTTGTACTTTGACATTTTTCTTATCATAATTCTGAAAAAGACCTTGGAAGGGTCTTAGTACTGTAAATATAGAGCTCACATATAATTAAAATAGAAACAGTAATAAATCACAAAATAAATGGAAAAATGTCCTATGTGTTTTAATTCTGCTTCTATTTTTGAGTAGTCAGATAGAAAATCTCTCCAAAAACACTTTTTTCAAATTTTATTTTTAACAGCTCTTCTGGTGTGTCAAACATGAGGTTTATGTTATTATAATATTGAGTGATTGAATACAGATTAATCTAAAACTTTAGTGTAATAAATCTATAAATTATTCTTTTTCTTATGGAATATATCTCAATATACAAATAATTCAGGTTTCTGATGCATTTGGATGTTCACAGACTTCCAAATTTCAGAATGGAAGTCAAGTGCCTGCTCTAGGTAATGCTTAAAAAATCTATACTTGAGGTCCATGGAATTAATCAGTGATAGCTTATGCTTTATTATCCTAACTTCTCTGCTTATAGAGATATGCTGTGTGAGTGTCAGGACTAGGAATTCATATTTCCCAGTTAACACAACTTTCAAAACTTTCAATGAGATACTACTTGCACATTCTTAAAGGTGAGAAATTCAATTGAGAGTTGTGAAGGAGGTACTCACAGCTTCTAAAATGCTTGCACATGACTGAACAATTTGGGGCAAACATCTTAATTTTTATTTCAGAACTTTGGAAATCTCTAAATGATGAAAGCAGTAAAATTGAGGTGATTTCTGGGAATAGGGTCTGCTTGCCTACTGAACCAACCATGTCTTTAGAAGATTTAAACACCCAGTCCCCCTTATGAAATCCAATGTGAGAAATACTGGTCATTGAGTTCAGTTGGCAATGCACAATTCTTTGCTAATTATGAAAATAATAAACTATTAATTCTGCAAAGGAAGAGCTTTAAAGATTTCTTCCTCTCTCTTCTTCATCGTCATCATCATCATCATCATCTGTGGTATGCAAGGCAAGCACCCTGCCATTATTATACTATATCTCACCCTATGAACTATACTCTTTGAAATAAATATTTGGTCTAGCAATAAAATTGTTTTCTTAGTTATGTTAATATCTCTAGAAGACTGAATGAAACAAGAAGGTGGAATCTTGGAAGCTCTAATTTTAAGCTCCATAGTGAAAAAGCTTAGAGAAAAGATTGAGATGCAACTAACACCCAAAGTGGAGAAAAATTCTGGAGGACTATTGGGTCCCTTTAAGGGATATCTTAAGTGACCCTTCCAGGCTCTCTGATTCTCCAACTCACTCCCTGCCAGCCAGGCTAAGAACTTAGTCTCAACTGATTTCTCAACAATTTTTTCCAACTCTTACATATCCCCATAATTTGGACATTGATCATCCCTTTAAGAGTTAAAGCTATACCTTTAAAGGATCTCTTAAAGGGACCCAATAGGGGACTAAGTTCTTCACATGTGGAATCTGGCATACTATCTCTAAGTATTCCAATTACTGCAGTACTTTCAGTAATGTAATGAAATTTAATCACAAAATTACATTTAACTATCTGATTTCTTGCTTATATCTGAGAATTAAAAGAAACGCTTTTAAAGATACTTTTAGTTTCGATGTCATAGAGTGTTTCTCCTATGTTTTCTTCGATGTACCTTATAGATTCATGTCTGATGTTGAGACCTATAATCCATTTTGATCTGACTTTTGTACATGGCTTCACACCACTGACCAAGAAATTGGAAGCAAAGATAAACAAATGGAATTATATAAAATTGAAAAGCTTCTGCACCTCAAAAGAAATGGTGACCAAGATACAAAGACAATCCACAGAGTGGGAAAGGATACTCACACAATACCCATCTGACAAGGGGTTAATATCCAGGATATATCAGGCACTGGTAGCCCTTCACAAGAATAAAACAGCCAACCCCATCAAAAAAATGGGGAGAAGAAATGAACAGAAACTTCCAAAAAGAAGAAATTCGAATGGCCAAAAGGCATATGAAAAAGTGTTCTTCATCTTTATTCATCAGGAAGATGCAAATCAAAACAACAATGAGGTACCATCTCACACCACAGAGACTGGCACACATCCAAAACAGCAAGAACAACCGGTGCTGGCGTGGATGTGGGGAAAAAGGGACTCTCATCCACTGTTGGTGGGAGTGATGACTGGTCCAGCCCTTTTGGAAAACAATTTCGGCATTCCTCCAAAAACTAGACATTGAGCTCCCATTTGATCCAGCAATAGCACTCCTGGGAATATCCCCGAGAGACCGAAAAACACATAGCAGAAACACTATCTTACTTCTTTATTCATCTCTGCTATTCACTATAGCTAGAATCTGGAAACAACCTAAATGCCCGAGATCAGAGGACTGGCTAAAGAAACTGTGGTTCATCTACACTATGGAATACTATGCAGCTATCAGAAAAGGCAAAATTATGAAATTTACCTGCAAAGGGATGGGCATGGAGCCTATCATGCTGAGTGAAATTAGTCAGAAGGAAAAGGACAGATATAGAATGACTGCATTCATTAATATGACATAAATAGATACCAGTGTTTTACTAAATGTGTGAAATGGTAATGGCAGATTAAAACTCACCATTGAATATGCACAAAGAGACTTAAGTTTTAAACTCTAAATATCTGCAGGGCTAGCCACAATGTGTAAAAACAAGAGGAAGAGAGATCCAGAGACAGAAGAGAGAGAGAGAGAGAAAGAAAGAGAGGAAACAGGGCTACCTGCTGTTGAGGCAGCCGGGGTGGGTGGGAGGGGGGGGGGGGTACATTGGTGGTGGAAATAGGACACTGGTGGAGGGATGTGATGGAATACTGTATTACCAAGAACCAATTGTGAACACCTTTGTAATTGTATGCCTCACGGTGGTATAATAAAAAATAAATAAAACAAAGATGAAACACCACTAACAAAGCACTAGAAGCAAAGATAAAACAATTAGACTACATGAAGCTAAAAGCTTCTTCACCTCAAAAGAAATAGTGACTAAGATACAATGACAGTCTACAGAATGGGGAAAAAATAATCATCCAGTACCCTTCTGATAAGGGGTTAGTATCCAGGATATATCAGGCACTGGTAGAACTTCACAAGAAAAAAACAGCCAACCCCATCAAAAAATGGGGGGGAAAAAATGCACAGAAACTTTGACATGGAAGAAATTCAAATGGTCAAAAGACATATGAAATATTCTCATCATCATTGATCATGAGAGAGATGCAAATCAAAACAGCAATGGGATGTCATCTCACACCACGCACATCAAAGAGCAAGGGCGACAAATGCTGGCAGGAATAGGGAAAAGGGGACTCTCATCCATTGTTGGTGAGAATGTCGACTGGTACAGCCTTTTTGGAAAACAATATGGACATTCCTCCAAAGGCTAGAAATTGAGCTCCCATTTGTCCAGCCATTCCTGGAATATACCCTGGGAAGCCAAAAACACACAGCAGAAACACCATCTGCACTTTTATTTTCATAGCAGCAGTATTCACAACAGGCAGAATTTGGGAACAATCAGTGTGCTGAGAACTGAGGAATGGATAAAGAAACTATGGTACATCTACAGAATGGAATACTTTGCAGCTGTTAGGAAAAACGAAGTTATGAAATTTGCCTATAAGTGGATGGACATAGAGAGTATCATGCTGAGTGAAATTAGCCAGAGGGGAAAAAGACAGATATAGAATGACTGCACTTTTTGTGGGATATAAAAATATAGCATGATACCAATATTCAAGGCCAGACAAAACATGGATAAGGAGGCCTTCTCAGTTGGTAGAACATACTGCAAATGTGTGGGAGTCACAGGCAATGCAGATAAAGGAACAGTGTACTAAGAATTATTGCAAATGATAGTACCAGCGTAAAACTGAGCATTGAAAGTAGGTAAAAGAAAATACATGATAACCTCTAACTGTATGTATTGCAAGCCACAGTGTGTAAGAGAAGGGAGAGAGAGAAATAGACAGAGAGTTACAGAGAGACAAAGAGAGAAAGACAGAGAGAGTGACAAAGTGAGAGAGAGACAGAGAGAAAGAGAGAGAGAGACAAAGAGAGAAAGAGAGAGAGAAGTGAAAATATTGCCTGCTATAGATGCAGGCTGGGGGAAGGGGAGAGAAATCATGGGACAATTGTGGAAGGAAATGGGCAGTTGGAGGGATAGGTGCTGGAACACTGTATGACTGAAACCCAAATATTAACACTTTTGTAACTGTATATCTCACTTTGGTATAATAAAAATTTTAAAAATAAAGAAGCCTGGGGCTGGAGCGATAGCCCAGCGGGTAGGGTATTTGCCTAATACATGGTCGGCCTGTGCCAGCCCAGGGTTCGATCTCTGGCATCCCAAGGTCCCCGAGTACTGCCAGGAGTAATTCCTGAGTGCAGAGCCAGGAGAAACCCCTGAGCATTATCGGGTGTGACTAAAAAAAGAAAAAATAAATAAATAAAGAAGCCCTGGTAAAATTCAAATTTGTCAACTGAAGTTCATCCAAATCAGTATCATTTAAGAAAACAATTTTCCATAGTTAAAAATAAGCCAAGACGGGCCAGAGCGATATTACATAGGGTAGACCATTTACCTTTCATGCATTGATCCTGGTTTGACCCTGGCAGCCAATTCTTCCTCTTCACACCTCCAGGAGTAAGTCCTGAGTGCAGAGCCAGGAGTAACCCCCTAGCATTGCCAGGTGTGATCCCCCCCAAAAAAAAGTAAATAAATAAAAAGCCAAAAATCATGGTATGCAATATCAACCTTTCAGTGAACACTGTTTAATAGGTACACCTAAGTAGTGTGTAGATTTCTAGGGTATTATTATTTTTTTAATTTATCAATCTCTGTAAATAGTATATAGACTCTAAAGAAAAATGTAAAATTTGTAAATTTTACCTTGGAGAAATACAATTTTTGTCTCCTTGTTAAAGATGATAATGGTAACACTAAAAGTTTTATTGACCTATAGATTATTAACCATTATTTTTCTAACAGCCGATTTGTTTTACATTTTTAAAAATTTTTATTTTTACAATTACAAAGACATACTATTAAAAAGTTCATATTTGGGTTTTGGTCATACAGTGTTCCAGCACCCAACCCTCCACCAGTGCCCATCTCCCACCACCAACGTCCCGGTTCCCTCCCCCTCCCCCAGCCCGCCTCCATGGCAGGTTCTTTATTTCTTTCCCTGTCTCTCTCTTTCTCTTTTCCTTTCGATCCAGACTATGGATTACAGAACATACATTAAGGGGTTGTCATGTGTATCTTTTTGCTTCTATTTAATGCTCAGTTCTAGGTTGGCATTAGTACCCTCGACAATTGTTAGCACCTGTTCCATTTTCTGTCTTACCTAGCCTCTGACTCCCACACGTTTGTGGTAATTTCCACCTTTGACAAGACCTCCTGATATGTTTCACTTGACCTTGGATATTGGTATAATAATATGTACATATATATTTATGTTATGCAGATAAATGCAGTCATTCTGTATGTGTCTCTCTCCTTCTGGCTAATTTCACTCAACATAATCTTCTCCATGTCCATCCATTTAAACCAAAATTTTATAACTTCATTTTTCCTAACAGCTGCATAGTATTCCATTGTGTAGATGTACCAAAGCTTTATCCAGTCATCAATTTTCGGGCACTCTGGTTGCTTCCAGATTTTGGCTATTGTGAATAATGCTGCTATGAACATAAAAGTAGGGATGGTGTTTCCGCTGTGTATTTTTTTGTTTCCCAGAATAGATTCCCAGGAGTGGTTTGGCTGGATCAAATGGGAGCTCAATTTCTAGTCTTTGGAGGAAAGTCCATATTGTTTTCCAGAAAGGCTATACCAGCCGGCATTCCCACCAACAATGGATAAGTGTCCCCTTTCCCCACATCCAAGCCAGCACTTGTTGTTCTTGCTCTTTTGAATATGTGCCAGTCTCTGTGGTGTAAAGTGGTATCTCATTGTTGTTTTGATTTGCATCTCTCTGATGAAGAGTGATGATGAGCATTTTTCATATGTTTTTTGGCCATTCGAACTTCTTCCTTGCTGAAGTTTCTGTTCATTTCTTCTCCCCATTTTTTGATGAGGTTGTTTGTTTTCTTCTTGTAAAGTTCTACCAGTGCCTGATATATCCTGGATATTAACCCCTTATCAGATAGGTATTGGGTGAATATTCTTTCCCATTCTGTGGACTGCTTTTATGTCTTAGTCACTGTTTCTTTTGAGGTGCAGAAGCTTTTTAGTTTCATATAGTCCCATATGTTTATCTTTTCTTCCAGTTGCTTTGTTAGTGATGTTTCACCTTTGAAGATGCCTTTAGCTTCAATGTCGTGGAGGGGTTTTCCTATATTTTTTAATGTACTTTATGGATTCAAGTCTGAAATTGAGATCTTTCATCCATTTTGATCTGATTTTTGTGCATGGTGTTAGACATAGGTCCAAATTCATTTTTTTACATGTTGCTGCCCAGTTTTCCCAAGACCACTTGTTGAAGAGGCTTTCTTTACTTCATTTTAGACTCTTTGCACCTTTATCAAAGATTAAATGATCATGTGTTTGAGGTTGGGTGTCAGGATATTCAATTCTATTCCATAGGTCCACAGGTCTAACAGCCAATTTTTTAAATAAAAATTTTTACTTAGAAAATCACAAACATATTAGAAGAAAAGTTATGTGTGCATGCATACATATGTATAGAAATATGGTTGGAGAGATAGTACATTGCCATTAAAATATTAACTTATGTTTTTTTAAGAGAAGGCACATTTGATATCTCATTTGAAATTTCCTTTTTTTAATTCAAAACAAACTGTCATTTGGTTAAATTCCCTTCATGAGTCATTTGTGTAAGCTCTCATCTAGTCCTACTCTGTCTCCTAAATAATTTCCTTTAATTGTCTCTCTGCTCAGCCACAAGATTTCTTATTCTCTTGGGGCTGGAGTGATAGTCCAGCTGGTAGGGCATTTGCCTTGCAAGGGGACAACCCGGTTTGATCCCGGCATCCCATATGGTCCCCCGAGCACCGCCAGGAGTAATTCCTGAGTGCAGAGCCAGGAGTAACCTCTGAGCATCACGGGTGTGACCCAAAAAGCAAAAAAAAAAAATTTTTTCTTATTCTCAAGTTACCCATCTCGCGCAGCCCCACTACACAGCTCACGCAGCCGCTTGCAGCCACGTGGTTCATCAATAAATGCTGGATTTAGAGATGACTACAAGAGTATGGTACCCACACGGCAGAGCCTGGCAAGCTACCCGTGTCATATTTGATATGCCAAATATCAGTCTCATTCCCATGACCTGATGGAATGGTTTGAGGCTCTTTATGTTCCTGGAGCAAGCAGCTGCCCTTGGACTATACTAGCATGAGATAGGCTATATGGAGATGTTACTGGTGCCCGCTCGAGCAAATCGATGATGAACGGGAAGACAGTGATACAGTGACAGTGATTCTCAAGATGACCAATCATCTCACCATTTTCTTTTTTTAAATTTTTTTATTATACCACCGTGAGACATACAATTACAAAGGTGTTCACAATTGGTTCTTGGTAATACAGTATTCCAGCACCCATCCCTCCACCAGTGCCCCATTTCCACCACCAATGTACTCCCCTCCCGCCCACCCCCCAGGCTGCCTCAATGCAGGTACCCTGTTTCCTCTTCTCTCTCTCTCTCTCTCTCTGTCTCTGCATCTCTCTCCCTCTTCTTTTACACATTGTGGCTAGCCCTGCAGATATTTAGAGTTTATCACTTAAGTCTCTTTGTGCATATTCAATGGTGAGTTTTAATCTGCCATTACCATTTCACACATTTAGTAAAACATTGGTATCTATTTATATCCTATTAATGAATGCAGTCATTCTATATCTGTCCTTTTCCTTCTGACTAATTTCACTCAGCATGATAGTCTCCATGTCCATCCATTTGCAGGTAAATTTCATAATTTCGCCTTTTCTGATAGCTGCATACTATTCCATAGTGTAGATGAACCACAGTTTCTTTAGCCAGTCCTCTGTTCTCGGGCATTTAGGTTGTTTCCAGATTCTAGCTATAGTGAATAGCGCAGAGATGAATAAAGAAGTAAGATAGTGTTTCTGCTATGTGTTTTTCAGTCTCTTGGGTATATTCCCAGGAGTGCTATTGCTGGATCAAATGGGAGCTCAATATCTAGTTTTTGGAGGAATGCCCATATTGATTTCCAAAAGGGCTGGACCAGTCATCACTCCCACCAACAGTGGATGAGAGTCCCTTTCCCCCAACATCCACGCCAGCACTGGTTGTTCTTGCTGTTTTGGATGTGTGCCAGTCTCTGTGCTGTGAGATGCTACCTCATTGTTGTTTTGATTTGCATCTCCCTGACGATTAAAGATGAAGAGCACTTTTTCATATGCCTTTTGGCCATTCGAATTTCTTCTTTTTGGAAGTTTCTGTTCATTTCTTCTCCCCGCTTTTTTTGATGGGGTTGGCTGTTTTTTTCTTGTGAAGGGCTACCAGTGCCTGATATATCCTGGATATTAACCCCTTGTCAGATGGGTATTGTGTGAATATCCTTTCCCACTCTGTGGATTGTCTTTGTACATCTCACCATTTTCATATTGACTTCCCCATAGTTCTCACTTGGCTTACTTCACTGCTTTCCTAACTGGTGAAGATATAATTTTGAGCCTTTCTAGTACTTTAAACAAATTACCAAAATATTGAATTAAAAAATAAGAGCACTTCCTGTTTTTGTTCTTTTTAGGTGTCAGGGAGGGTGTGTTCATGCCCAGCAAGCCATGACAATAATGCATGACTCTGAGCAAGGGGACCATTTCTGGCAGGCTCTGGGGAGTATATGGGATGCTGGGGATCAAACCAGGTAGGCCATGGACACGATCCATGCTTTACCCTTGGTACTATTGCTTTAATACCTCATTTTTTTGTTTTTAATTTTCCTTATTAAAATCTCAGTGCTATCCCATTGTTTTTACAGTAAAGAGCAACTTTATTACTTGGCCTTAAAACACCAGTCCTTCCCCAGCTTTATTCCATGTGTGTATTCTGGATCAGTGAACTCTAGATGTGCATTGATCATCCTCGAGACCTTTAAACATGACACAGTCTATCCCAACGCAAGGTGTTTATGACTCCTCTTCCCATTGTGCACCATTCCCTTCCCTGACCACTAAGTGTCCACTGACTTAGCTCCTACTTAAGGTCTGGATATTAACACAACATTGCCTCTTCTCTTATTGATTAATTAATTGCTTAATGAACCAACAGGTATAGGAAATTGTAAATCTCTGATTTAATCTGGTTTGACATTTTAGTTGTAATCAGAAAAATAAGTTTAATCAGAAATTTTTTGAGAAATTCTGAAAGGATGAAAGTACAAAGTACGAAGTTAGAAATTATCCTTGTTCATTAAAAAAAACTAAAGAAGGTAAAAGATTTTTATTCCATGCATTATAATATAAAAGAATTTTTAAAAGTACAAAGAATATAGTACATTTTAAGATTTATATTTTAAGTCCTCAACTGGTTGATTAGGTACATGTAGACCATAAATTTGCTAGAAGTTTTGTTGTTGATAATTATTTTATTAATTGAATTAGACTATATTTTTCAAAAGAGACTAAATTTGCCTTTTGTATTTATCCTGCAATTTAAAATCCCTGGCCTTAAATTTTCATTACTCAATTTAAAGTGAGTTTTAATTGCTAGCATTAAATTTACATATGACCATTACTTGCAAATGTTTTTAAATTCTAATATCAGAAAATCTATATTTCTATATCTAGTATTAGAGCTAGTCAGTAAAAGATACATAAGGTCACTAATAGTTTAATAGAAAATGTTGCTAGATTAATATATATATGTTATTCTACATTTTTAAAAAGTCTCTATTTTAAACTTTCTTGATTTAAGACTTCTCTATCATTTTTATTTATAAAAATAGTACATCCAAAACTTAAAAATAAGGTCAAGACTCCTTAAGGAGTCACTAACATTAATACCCATATATTAAGTATTACTTAATTTATCTCCATTTCATTTTTAAATTTAACATTTGTGCATAACATTTTTGACTCAATGGCCCCCACAGGTGACTTATGTGAAACAGAGAGGAGAGAGATCTTCACTTTCTCCCCATCCACTTTGCCACCATGGACTGCCTTGGAAGAAGAGGACTGATCTGTGGAGGAGTCACTGTGGGGCATGGACCAGAACCTCACCAGTCCCACTAGGCGACCATCAAGTCACACCTGATGTCTGCCTTGGTCTTCTCATAGGAGTTAATCCCCACCACCCAATATCTGGGGGAGCCATGGACTCAACTGGAGCATGGAATTATTCTTTGTGGAAAAAGAATTCCATTGCAGGGGAGGAATGGAGGCCCTTCCCTCATCTAGCTGTCTATATCATTTCCCATCTACTTTACAATTTTCTAGTAATTATGTAGATAATTTCTGTCCAAAGGGATGTAGGCAGGCAGACAGGGTAGGGCCCCCATGGTAAAGTACTTTCTGGAATAGAACTACTGACCCTAAGGCTATCCAGAGCCACCTTATAGAATCAAGTACCAGGACCTGATAAGGCCTTTACCTAGAGCTAGTCAAGACCAGAGAACACTGGACCCACACTCCAGAGAAGATCCAGCAGGTAGAGGGGTCAAAAACAGTTTTCATAGATCACTCATAACTCTACCCTCACGCCCCCACCTTGGCAACTGCCCTACCAATGGACTTTACCTAGGTAGAAGCCCCATTTGGGGAAGCTTGGGAAAAACTGATAAAAGCCACCTTGAACTAAGGAAAGGTGTGCATATACTGCAGATCCCAAATGCTGTTTGAGCCCACATGGCCGAAGCACATGTGGCACTTGAGCACATGTGACACCTCCATCTCCCCTATTGAAATGTGTACTCTCTGTCTCTTCTCTCTCTCTCTCTCTCTCTCTCTCTCACACACACACACACACACACACACACACACACATTCTCTCCTCTTCCCCTAAAAACCTCCAAATAAAATCTAATTTTACTTCTCTGCTTGTTTCCTTCAAAGAGCCAAAAATAAGCACTTGGAAGGCCTGAGTAAGGCTTAGCCTTCTCACGGGGTCCCAGGGCTGCAGAGGTGGATTTAGAGAAAGTGACAGTCTCTCTCCTTTCCTCCTCATCTAAACTACCTGTGGGTTTAGATCCTAACATCAACATCAAAGGAACTGATAACTCCAAAGGTTAGGGTTTTATTGTGTTTTAAGCAGGCAATTTGTTTGAGGTACAAACTCCTTGCTGACCGCTCTTCTTCTACTTTAGCTACTCTGAAAATGTAGGTATGTAGAAGTAAACTGGAGTTAAATCATTCCTGATTTTGGCTTTATTGTGGGACTTTCTACTTCATGGCTCACGATATTTTAATTAATTTATTTGTAATAGTATTTTTCCTCAATTGTTTTAAGTTGAGCACTTGTTATAATGACTTTGAAATCTTACAGAGGATGTTAAGCTTGGTACATTTTATTGTTCAATTTTGCTCAAGGGTTACTCCTGGCTCTACATTCAGGAATTACTCCTGGCGGTTTTGGGTGGGGGTGGGAAGTGGGGGGGCTGCTCAGGGGACCTCTCAGGGCAGCAGAAGATTGAACCCAGGTCAGCCTTGTGCAAAGCAAAAGCCCTACTTGCTGTGCTATGGCTCTAGGCCCAGTTAGACTTTTCTAAGCAAGGAAAGTCATCAAATATTCTCTATATGGGACAAGAAACTGTCACCTTGAATCAGATTCTTACTGTTCTGTATAGAATCATTTGCCAGTTCTCTCTGAGTCACAGAAATGCAAATGGAGGAAAGTGTCCCTGAATCACAGAAATGCAAATGGGGGAAGTCTCATTTGTTGCAAGAGGAGGATTATGCAAAGCTGAAAACAAGAGAAGGATTGCAATTATCTGTGGAAATGGTCCAGGTAAATGAGGCCCCCAACTGATGGGACTGTGTGCAAATCTGTCCTGGAGATGGCACCTGGAGTAAAATTTGAAGAAAGGTATGGGCTGCCTGATCTTGTGAGCTGGGTTGTAAAGGAAAGAATGAATATTGGACACAATTTTACTTGCCTCCCTTCATTTTCTTTGGTAGAACCTTCCTTGACGTATTATTCTTTTTTTTTGCTTTTTGGGTCACACCCAGCAATGCTCAGGAGTTACTCCTGGCTCTGCACTCAAGAATTACTCCTGGGAGTGCTGGGGGAGGGGGACATTTGGAATGCCAGAAGTTGAACCCAGGTTGGCCGTGTGCAAGGCAAATGCCTTACCACTGTGATATCGCCTCCAGCCCCTCCTTAACTTAATTTGAATTGAGTTATGTGTCTTGCTTTATCCAAAAGAAGGTCTGCAAATTTGATATAAACCTGTGAAAGAAGGCAGCAACCCCCTCCCCAACCAGGGCAGGCCTACACATGGAAAGTTACCAATTTAGGAAGTAAGTGACCTTTTCATCCTGCTATCTACAAAAGGCCCAGAACAAATTCCTGTTATAGGTTGGGAGACCCCTGCCCAGAACCTCGCTATCTGGCCTGAATTGCATTCCTGCACGTACACATAGTCGTTACTGACCTGCAATCCTGCACGTGTGTGCCTAGCCGCATCAAATATAGAAAGAAGTATTAAGTGTGACCCAATTGGTAGGGGGTGGTAACTTGTTGCAAAGTGATTGGCTGCCTGAGGCCAGACCTTGATATAATATTTTAAATCTATTGGATGGTTATGTGCGGGCTTCTCTGTAGGGGCAGTAATTATCTCTTAAAAGATCCCCCTGAAAGGGCTCGGGGGCTCTTAGCCAATGACTGCTTGTGATCATGCTATGAGCCCGAGCATGCTCAACTAAATAAACCCTTTGCTTTTGCATGGCTCCGGTCTCTCAGAGTTTTCCTTGACAGGTACAGTGTTCCAAGGCTTCCAGTCAGTCACCCCATCGGGTGGTCAACCCTTTCACCTGGTTTAAAAGAACTTGTCTATTCAGACAGCTTTTTTAATTGCTCTTAGAATTTCACTGTCAGTGAAAAAGTTCAAGATCACATGTAAGAGATACACAACTCTATTTTCTTCTTATATAGTAACCTGGCCTAACCCTAATCTGACCAAGACCAGAAAGCAGAGTTTTGAAGTTGATTGTCAGATAACTGCAAATATATGGGTGATTCAGCCTGAGCATAGCAGTAAAATTCCCAAGATATTTATAAATTTAAAAAGTGTTTTTTCTTTTAGGCTGGAAAGGTCTTATTAAAGAGCTAATATAATGACAGATAATGGACTTATATACCTGAGACAAGAAATTCCTTCATATCAGAGTTGCTTTGCTATAGTACTATGCCTTGTGGAATACTGAGACTAAGGAGTAATTGTCAAACCTGGAACACAAGGTAAACAGAGAAGGGGCTAGTGTAGGGAGTGCATTCCAGTGGCTGAACAAAGTTTGTCCATTAAATATTACAGGCCCAGTCTTTATCTGAGACCTTTGTACTTGAAAAAAAATTAGTTGTGGGTTGTTGACCAGATCTTGATGATTTCTATATTTGTATGTTATATGCAAATTTTAAAGAATCTCTCAAACAAAATTTATTCTTTTTTTTTTTTTAGATGGAAGGAGTCACACTTGGCAATGCTCAGGGGTTACTTCTATCTCTACACTCAGGAAAAACTGGCAGTGCTTAGGGGACCAAACCCAAGTTGACCACATGCAAGGCAAGTTTCCTACTCACTTCACTATCTCTCAGACCCCCAGTGTAAAGTCTTGGATATTTGGAATCAGGTAGAGTTCTAATTGGATATATTGCAGGAATAACTAAAAACATAAGAAATATAATATAATCTATTCTTGAGTATATGAAGCAGTTTCTGTTAGCCTTAAGTACTGTTATTTCAGAAGATTTGTTAGAAATAGAATCTGAATAGCACCAAGAGAGATAAAGAAGAGACGAGCAGATCCTTTTTTCTATAAATGAAAAATAGTTGGAAAAGAAAAATAAAATGTCCAGGGGCCGGAGCGATAGCCCAGTGGGTAGGGAGTTTGTCTTGCACGTGGCCGGCCTGCGCTGGCCCGGGTTAGATGCCCGGCATCCTATATGGTCCCCTGAGCACCGCCAGGAGTAATTCCTGAGTGAAGAGCCAGGAGTAACCCCTGAGCGTCGCCGGTGTGACCCAAAAAAGCAAAACAAAAAAAAAATGTTCATTACTGGCAATCTCTGTTTTCTCGGTGAGAAAACAGAGAGAAAAAATTTTAGGAGTAGGGCTCTTTTACATGGTGTATCTCAAATAGTAGGTGTATGGTTTCCCCCTGGGTCCCAGGATAACCTAGTGAAGCATTGGAAGAAAACAAAGTTGGGAAAGGGCCATCATCAGAAGAAGTTGAAAGACAATTACTCTAAAAAACAGATGATCCCAAACCTTACTTTGGTCCTTAATGTTTACAAACAACTCCAAAGAGCTTCTAGTCTCCAGAGAACAATAGTAACACAAGTCTGCTCTTCTTACTATTCTATGAGTACCTTTCTTCAGATGTCTTTTCCATCCTTTTTTCCATGGATTCAGTTCTCAGGTCTAGAAGGAGCATAAGATAAAAGCAAATGTGATGGCACATGAACTCCTAAGCAATAGTTTGAGTCCAAAATGGAGAAAACGTGGAAGTAGAGAAGTTTGTATCAAAACTCACAGCTGCAAATATTGCATGTAGAATTCACACCCACATGTGCTTGACTGCAAGGAAACCCATGATTATCCTACTGCTACTTGTCATATTCTTTGAAAAGAATGCCTACCAAAGAGTTGTCTTACTTTAAATGTCCAACAAATACTATTCAGCTTATTGGACCCATATAGTGGCACAGCACATTGCCTATTGTTTTATATACTTTTAACATAACTAAGTATACGAATGCATATATGAATAGATATGATAATCACTTATCACTTGTCTTCCCATTGTTCATTGATTTGCTTGAGTGTGCGCCAGTAACGTCTCCATTTGTGGGAATGAGGTTCATTATTGTTACCATTTTTGGCATACTGAATACAAGATGGGTAGTTTGCCAGGCTCTATTGTGGCTCTGGGTTTATCCCAGGGGGCCCAGTCTTTTTCTATGTCAGACCTTCGACCATCCAGGGCCCAAAAAGCAGAGCCCTGGGTGTAGACAAGTCTATCTCCTGTCTGCCTCCTGCTGACACAGCTGGGCACTGTAACCACACCTGAAACACCTTGAAGGGTAACGAGGTATGATAGTACTTTATCTTAAGTTTAGTTCTTTTTAAGGGCTGAACTTTGAGTTTAAATATGTGTTGAAACATGGTAACCTTTCAGTTTTACGTATTGCAAACCGAAATGCCCAATGGCAGAGAAAGACAGAGGGAGAAAGAAGGAAAGTGCCTGCCATAGAGACAATAGAGACAGGCTGGGGGTAGGAGGTAGGGGGTGGAAAGAACACAAAGGGGGATATTGGTGATGGAGAATATGCTCTTGTGGAGGGATGGTTGTTTGAACATTGTGCTAATTACCCAATTATGAACAACCTTCTAACTGTATGGCATAATGACACAATAAAATAATTTTTTAACTTTTGCTTATTGTTTTCATTAGCTATATTTAATTGAAGCACTGGATTATAAGACTTTATGTTTTAGGATTTTAATCTTCCACCTATTTAAAATATATGCATTATACGTGTACTATACCACACAGGCCACCAATGTACCCTTCTATTGCAACATTTCAACTTTCAGTTCTTATTTATTAATTTGGTTGTTTGCTTGTTTGTTTAAAATTTACTGTATTTCATTGAGGAGAATGGTAAGAGGAAAGCTCTTTCATAAAACAAATAATTTTTATTTTTAGTGTTTCACCTGATTTCTAGGAATTTATTATTTTAATGTCAAAGTTTTATGGAATTGTTTTATTTAGTGTAAAATTTAAAAAAAAGGCATAATGAGGTACCATTTACAATATTTTACCTAGAGTATCTTGCTTCTATACCAACCCCACCCCTCCATCATCCACATTAAACCACCCTCTGCATTTACAAATATCCAAACACTTTTTTAAATTGCCTGTATCATAAAATGGATGCTGTAAGTAACTTGCTTTATGGAATGTATAGAACAACTATCATATCTACACTTTGAATAGATATCACCAAGTCACTGTTGCTATTTTCCAATGTGTTTTCTCATTAAATGAAGAGATTATAGCAATGTAGACAACCAGCAATATGTATTGACATGCTCTTTTCTTAATACTTTAAATATAATCTTGACTACATTCTAATGTCATCCTTGCATTCCAGAGCTGTAGTTTCTTTAATTTTTTTTCTTTTTTGGGTCATACTCAGCAACACTCAGGAGTTACTCCTGGCTCTTCACTCAGGAATTACTCCTGGCAGTGCTCAGGGACCATATGGGATGCTGGGGATCAAAAATGGGTTGGCTGGGTACAAGGCAAATTGCTGTGCTATCACTCCTGTCCCTGAGCTGTGGTTTTGAGTATCATTTTTATAAGTGATATTCTTACAGTCTTGGAAATAGTTTAATAAGTTCACCCAGTATCAGAGAGAACCAAATAAGTTTTTTTGCCAGAGAACACTGTATGGTATGTCCAGCTGTTTTAGTGTTACAGAAGTAAAGTCTAAGCAGCAAAAGAAATTTGCTGACTCTTACTTCTTTTAGTTTTGTATAGGTTCTTGTATTATTCATCTATCTATCTCTCCATCCATCCATCTCTCCATCCATCCATCTCTCCATCCATCCATCCATCCATCCATCCATTCATCTATCATCTGTCTGTCTGTATATCTGTCTGTATATCTGTCTGTATATCTATCTATCTATCTATCTATCTATCTATCTATCTATCTATCTATCTATCTATCTATCTATCTATCTATCTATCTATCTATCTATCTATCTATCTATCTATCTATCTATCTATCTATCTATCTATCCATCCATCCATCCATCTATCCATCCATCCATCCATCCATCCATCCATCCATCCATCCATCCATCCATCCATCCATCCATCCATCCATCCATCTATCTATCTATCTATCTATCTATCTATCATCTATTTATATTGCTTTCTTTTGGGTCATACCGGTGGTGCCCAGGAGTCTCCTGGTCTGAACTCAGGAGTTACTTCTGGCAGTGCTCTGGGGACCATATGGGAACCATAGGGGATGATGGGGATTTAACCTGGGTGGACCACGTGCTAGGCAAATGCCCTACCCCCTGTACTATTCCTCTGACCCTGGTTTCCGATATATTGGAAGTTGACAAGTCAAATATGTTGGGGCAAGCAATGATTAAGAATTTGTGCTTGTGCCCTTTACATTTGATTATGTTTATAAGTGGTCTGATGAAAATGGAGTTCTTGGACTGGAGCATAGCCCAGTAGGTAGAGTGTTTGCCTGGCAAAAGCTGGTCGATGCCAACCTGGGCTCGATCCCTGGCATCTCATATGGTCCCCCGAGCTCTGCCAGGAGTAATTCCTGAGTGCAGAGCCAGGAGAACGCCCCTGAGCATTGCCAGGTGTGACCCAAAAAAGCAAAAAAAAAAAAGGAGGAAGAAAAACTAGTCATCATGGATAAGAGAAGAAAAATTGATCATTTAAAAATATATTTTTGAAAAAAAATATATTTTTTGACAGCTTCTGTGTCTGTGCACTTAACATTTCAATATATGGTAAGGAGTATTGCTTTATATCTGTTTGTAATTGCCTGTTTTATATTTTTCCTATATGTCTTAGCTTTGAATTAAAGTTAAAATTAAAATTCAAGTTCTCTATGTTTCGTTGTCTGAAATTTTAAGAGCTCGAAGAACTCCACATAGGAGCCATGGCCTAGAATGGAATGAACAGGGTGAGAGACTATCTGAGTTCATCATGTCCACAAAGACCATTCATGGGAACTCACAGTTCCAGAAGGCTGAATTGAAACATTGGACATGGGAATCCCCTGGAAGACAGTTCCACAATGAAATAGACCACATCATCTTCAATCGACAGTTTTGCCTGACCGATGTTGCGGTAGTCCCAAAATTCCAAACAGAATCGGACCACTGTCTCCTTTGTGAAAAATTCTGCTTCACACAACGGGGAGAAAAGGCTGCAAAGTTTAAGAAGAGAACTCCCAGAATGACCACCAAATGGGAACTCTTTTGGACCACTGCGGAAACATGGGAAGATACCATCATTGATGACATTCATTGATGAAGAATACAACCGACAGGTTCAAAACCTCCATGATTGTGCAAAGAATGCTGAGAGAGAAAAAAACCACAAATGGACGCCTGTCTTCAAAAACTCTCAGGCTCATTCGCCACTGTGCAAGGCACGAACCACAGGTGACCGAATGCTAAATCCAAGCTTGCAAAGCAGTGCAGAGAAATGACAAAGGAAGACCTCAAAGAGAGAAGAGCAGAAATACTGGCAGATGCAGCAGAAGCCAGGAAAAGCATTCACAACGCCCACCTGTCCTTCGTCAGCTATAAGACCAAGATGACTGCCCTCCAATGTCCTGATGGATCTATCACATCTTCCAGAAAGGCAATGGAGAAGATTTTCCATGACTTCTACTCAGATCTCTTTGATAGCCACGTCCACCTGCCCACATACCAATTCCGCAGGATGGATATGTCGATCCCAACGTTTTCCCTTCTGAAATCCGACATACCATTTCATCAGTAAAGAAGGGAACAGCACCAGGCCCAAAGTCAGAACAAACACCTGAAAAATCTGCCTTCAGTACTCATCAATACACTGGCTCAGGCCCTTCACACGCTACCTGTCTGAATGCAAGGTGCCCTCCCAATAGAAAACCAGCAGGACAGTTCTACTGTTCAAGAAGGGAGACATCCACGACATTGGCAACTATCACCCCATATGCCTGTTGTCTGTCATCTGCAAGCTGTTCACTCCAGTCATCCTGAACAGGATTGGCAGAATATTAGATGAAGGGCAACCATGTGAGCAAGCTGGCTTCTGAAAAGGATTCAGCACAATCGACCATACCCACATGGTAACGAAGCTCATTGAAGTTTGTAGGGAGTTCAGAATGCCACTCTGTCTCACATTCATTGATTTAAAGAAAGTCTTTGATTCTGTGGAGACTGAAGTGGTCATCGAAGCCCTAGCCAAACAGGGTGTTCAAACTCAATACATCAAGATCCTTCATGAGCTGCATTACGGATTCACTATCAGGATCTCACCATTCTACAAAGAATTGATCATCAATGTCAAAAGAGGGGTTTGGCAGGGAGATACCATTTCACCAAAACTCTTTAGCGCCACCCTCGAGAACATCATGCGGCAATTAGAATGGGAAGGAATGGGATTGAAGATAGACAGTCGGCAACTAAACCACCTCCGCTTTGCTGATGACATCATTCTAATAATACCAAACATTAGCCACACAGCACAAATTCTGGCTGACTTTGACCGAGAATGTGGAAAGATAGGTGTACAGCTCAATCTCAACAAAACTATGTTCATGAAAAATGAACGAGTTCCAGAGGCCCCATTCACTCTCAATGGAACAAACAGCTCTGAATGCAGCAGTTATCTGTACCTAAGTCAAGAAGTCAACATGATGAACGACCTAAAACCTGAGCTGCGCAGGAGGAAGAGAGCGGCATGGAATGCCTTCTAAAGCATTAAAGAAATAGCTAAAAAGACAAAGAACCTCCAGCTCTGGCTCCGGCCTATCTCTTCAACTCCACCGTTCTCCCTGCATTAACATTTGCCTCAGAGACCTGGGCCCTACGAAAGCAGGATGAGAATGCTATTCGGTCTCCCAAAGAGGAATCGAAAGAGCTATGCTTGGAATATCATGCAACACTCAAGTGAAAGAAGGAACCGGAGCTCCAACCTCCATCGCTTTTCCAGAGTCAGTGATGCTGTCTCGTTTGCCAAGGCATTGAAAATCAGATGGGTTGGACATGTAATGCGATTTGGAGACGACCGCTGGACTAGAACCCTTACAAACTGGATCCCCTGGGATGTCAAAAGATCACGTGGCCACCCACCTACAAGATGGTCAGACTTCTTCGTCAAGATCCTGAACGAACGGTTTGAGGCTCTTTGTATTCCTGAAGAAACCAGATGCCATTGGGCTACACTTGCTCATGATAGGGTCAAATGGAAATATTACTGGCCGCTCGAGCAAATCGACGACTAACGGGATGTCAAGTGATCAAGTGATCAAGTATACATAGACATATTTTATTCTGGTTGTCTATTGAGGTAAAATTGTCTTTTATATATGCACAGATATCTGATATTTCTGAAAGTCCAAGAAAATTAACTCAGTTTAAGTGCTATAGAATACAAAACTTCACTCCTACCAAATCTAGTAAGAAATGTTTAAAGAGCCAAAAGTAAAGTACTCAGTTTAGGGACACATAATTTATAAACTAGACCCAGGTAAAGTCCAACACTGCATTGCCCTTACAACTGCTGAATATATAGTATATAGCCTTATGATCTCTGACACCAGAGGACATGGACAGCACTTTATCCTCAGGTTCTAAGTTTAGTTGTTTTAGTCTCCCTCACCTCTAGGGGCCTCCTGAATACTACCTTGAGAGGATTCTTCCCAAGAAACAAAGAAATCTTTAATCAAAGTTTAATGATACAGTGAAATAAGTAAAAGACACTTTGAACTAAAATCTACTTCAAATATTTACCCAAAGGTATCATCTTATGATTTTGCCACATCTATAAATCAATATTTATCTCAAAATAATAGCAATTTTTTTTTGTTTTGGGTTTTTTGGGTATATCCAATGGTACTCAGAGGAAAATTTCTCTAGGGCTTACACTCAGCAGAGTTTGGTTGCCATCCATGGCCACAGTTTAAACCCTTTCTGCCTGAACATAAAGTTTGTGCTCCAGTTATTTAATATTTTATTACTGTCTTTTTGCTTTTTAATTACTGTCCAAAATTCCACTTATAAAATTTATTGCCACTCATAAAATACCACTAGTTTGCCGCATATAAAAATGATCACTTATAAAATAGAACACAGTAGAGATGTCTCCCCTATCTAAACATTTGAGTTCTAATGAAACTCATTTGAGTTCTTGATGAAAGGGTCATTTAAATTTTAATAAGAATTGATGACTATTTCTCCCTAAGTGACCTCTTTTCTTTTAAATATCACTCAGTATAAGCAACAGTGTATTTTGAGAAACAAATGCAAACAATAATCTGGTAGGGAAACTATGTAATTTTTATGATAAAGCCCTGAATCCAGTTGTACAACACAAAAAATAGCCTCTATTGGGCAATGAATGGGCAAGTACCAAGGAGGATCTGGATGCACGTTTTGTTTTTTTTTTTTTTTTGCTTTTTGGGTCACACCCGGCAGTGCTCAGTGGTTTCTCCTGGCTCTACACTCAGGAATCACTCCTGGCGGTGCTCGGGGGACCATATGGGATGCCGGGATCGAACCCGGGCTGGCATGGGCCGGCCACGTGCAAGGCAGACGCCCTACCCACTGGGCTATCGCTCCGGCCCCAAGGATGCATGTATTTTACAAGGGTCTGAGGTATGTTAGCATGCATCTCTTTTCATTTTCAAGTGTAATTTCTTTGGGTGGCTACAGAGTGGACCCTAAAAATTCCAACCTTGTATAATCCTGGATGTTAGGAGTGGAGAGGAATAGGACAATATTTTTAAAAATTGGCAATAAATCTTTAGACATCTGTACTGGCCCAGTCTTGTAATAAATCCTAAACAAACTTCAAGAATTAGGATGGAGGTGTAACTTTTTATAGGAAGAAATCCTGGGCAAATTAAAAACTATTATGAGCTTGTTTTGTGAGATTATACAGTAAGTAGGGTGTTAGCCTCACATGCAATTGACAGTTCAATAACATGTATATATATACAGAATATACTGTATTGCATAGCATATGTATATATACTATATATATGTGTGTATATAAACGTGTGTATCTCATATTTTTTTTCATTGACCTCCTATTTCATTGGTCTCTCTATGTACTTTATTGACAAAAGAATATGCCACCCGCATGGCAGAGCCTGGCAAGCTACCCGTGTCGTAGTTGATATGCCAAATACCAGTAACAATTATAGACCACACTCCCATGACCTGATGGAATGGTTTGAGACTCTTTATGTTCCTGGAGCAAGCAGATGACCTTGGGCTCTACTAGCATGAGACAAGACATATGGAGATGTTACACGGGTCCCGCTCAAGCAAATCGATGATGAAAGGGAAGACAAGTGATACAAATGATGTACTTTATTTGGGTTCAATTTTCGACCAAAATTAATCAGTTTTCCAGGGTAGAAAGATAGGATCAATAAACAATAAGACAGCTTGTAAGAGGCAAAGTCAGCATTTGAAACTCAGTGCATAAATTACCTCTTGAGGGCCACAGGTTATTCATCTTTATAACTTTAGTTACCAGTTCATACTAAAATGTAAATAAAAAGGTAATTTGAGCATGAATGTCATATTGGATGGGGGTTCTGAAACTGCAAATTCTGTAGCATTCTCTTCTTACATACAGTGAGAGCTTTTAAATAATGGAGCATCCGAATTTAATACTTTTTTATACTTGCAGCTTACTAGCAGGACTCTTGTCTTCTCAAATAAGCTTTGGAACAATAAGCCACATGATTTTAAATCTGTTCCACATGCTCCACAGGAGATGCAATGATGTGCCAATTAAATGGCTGATTATGCAATGCATGTATAATTTTCATATTCATAAAGCAATCTTCTATTATTAAGATTTCTTTTCCACTAAATGAAAAGGATCCTTTATGTAGGAAGTTAGTAAATTACTTTTTACATCAGAAGAAATGATATGCATTTTCTTTTAGGCTTCAAAATCTTAATTGAAGCTTTTAAAATTTCAAAGATGCACTTATATGAATACTTTTTGTTTGTGGGATGGTTTGCATTTCTGTGAAATGAAGTGAGAAATCTTGAGGACTCCTTAGATAATGAAAAACATAGGTCACATATGAAGGGAGAGCTTTGAATGAATTTTCACACCTATTTGTCCTCTTTATCGCTAAGATTAATGCTGAAAGACTAATAGAGCTAAGGTTATTGTTCTAAGCCACCTGTGTTACAACTGAGGGCAGAAATGGGTAATTGCATGGACTTTGTGAAGCTAGTAAGTGGCAGTTATGGTCAGTGAGATCCCGAAAAACAATGCAAGGATGGAAGTCCTTGTTAGAGTTCTGCTTCCCAGTATGCTATAGGATTCATGCCATTCCTGAGTTTTATTATCCTCCTCAATATATGTTAGAGGGTTGCACAGAAACAGTTATACAAGGAGGATTTAGAGCAGCTTTTCTTTACCATAACTGTACCCACTTCTAAGAAAGTTGTTTAGGAATCTTAACGTTGATAACCAGAGATTTCTTTTCAAATTCTGCACTTTCTTCTGGATAGGAAGTCATCTTACACCTTGTAAAGTTTACCTCCAAGCCATTGCTTCCACATTGATTGCTTTTGTCCTACTTTTAACTGTTATTTACCCAACTTACTCCAGCAAAAATCATCATTCCCTGTTGATAATGGTTTTCCCTTAGGTTTCAGTGTAAAGAAGAACTAGACATGAAGAAAGGAACATAACATGTATCTGACAACTGCTAGATCTTTATTGACAGATTTTCAAATTTCCTTCTGCTTTTCATTATAACTCTTTTGTTTTATGAAGTGAGGTCAATAAAAAATAGGTGAATAGTATGCCTAAGGAAAGATTAGTGGATTAATGGAAAGGAATATGGCTGGCTGGCTGACTGGTTATGTGGCTAGTTGGCTGGCTAGTGGGTGGGTGGGTGGATGGATGGATGGATGGATGGATGGATGGATGGATGGATGGATGGATGGATGGATGGATGGATGGATGTGATGGGTGGATGGGTGGATGGGTGGGTGAATGGGTGGATAGGTGCGTGGGTAGGTGGGTGGGTGGGTGAGTGGATGGATGGATGGACAATGGATGGTTGAATTAATAGATGAATGAATTTGAATTCATTCATCAATGGATAAATGAATAATTCATTGCTAAAATTATAGATATGCTTCAGATATTGGAAATGGAATTCCATTTCCATTTCCAAACCTACATCAAGGTTTTTACTTTAAAGGAATGAATGAGAAATATGCAATGATACCTTGCCTATGTTACATAGAAACAGCATTTTTAAACTAGAAATTATGGGTGGAAAGAGAACTTATTAAATGGCAGATAAAATACAATGTTCCTAAGGATTGCACTTTGTAATTTAAAAAGAAGATACATAATGGATGGCATATTTCTGAGATCTATTTGGTGTGTTTTTGTTTGCTTTACAATAGGAACACAGATAAGATGAAATGGGGTTGATCTCATGCAGGGCAAGCCCCCCCCCCCCATCTTCTGCACTAGAGGCCATTTCTGCTTTGTTTATTTTCCTTCTTTCTTTATTTTTTCCAGTCTTTTGAGTCTGTGGTGTTTTTTCATGGAAACTCCAGCTAACAATACAGAACTTTTTTCATATTACCTGAATTCATTCTCAGAAAGGAAGAACGGATGCTGAGTAAAACATGGGTGAGTGACTTCTGTTCTGTGAGAACTTGAAAATCCTCTTAATTTTTGCCAAACATCAATTTTCACATTTCCTTAAATAACAACCATTATAATTAATAATGCATATAATGACAGACATAACACATATAATTATATAATGTCTTTGAGTGACATTTGCCACAACAACCATGTAACAACAGTAATAATGCTGAGATTAAAAAAAATAGATTGGGGTAAGGAGCTTCAGATTCTACGCAAGAGCAGTGGCTAAAGTATCAGGAAATTCAGCAAATTTCACAAAAAAGCTGGGCCAGCTGGTCAGTATCTAGAATGAAGCTCGTGGGGATCTCTTTTTTCTGCCCAACCCTTTGAGACTATTTCATGGTCACATACATTAAAAAAAAGTCAAGATATGGAACATCAGTTGAATACCAGCTAATATGGCCATTAGGTAGCCGTAGCCAACTGAAGGCTTTCACAAGGGTTAGCCCAATACTCAAACATGTCAACTTAGGCCTTTGTCACTGGTTCTGAAAGAAGCATCCTTATCATTCTGTAAAGACCACTAGCCCTGGCCTGCCACCCCAGCAGAGCCTCACAACAAGCCAGATGACCCCCCTACTCCATGGGGACTGTCGCTTTCCACATCCGGACTTCCCTCTCATCACAACTCCACTCAGCAGACCAGTCTATCACAGTCCGGATCATGGACACCCACCCTGCAGAAGTTTTTTTTTTCAATCTGGCCCAGGTATGCTGAACCAGAGACTTTCAGACATGGGGCAGAGCTGCTACTTGGTCTCCCCTGTGCCCAGCCGCCTCATGAGGTGCCTGAGAGGCATGGCGGGTTCTAGCCCTTGCCTGTCACCCCAGCAGGGCCTCACAACAAATCAGACAACCCCCTACTCCATGGGGGCCGCCATTTTCCACATCTGGACTTCTTCCCTCTCGTCAAAGCCCCACCCAGCAGACCAATCTATCACAGCCCAGATCATCGACACCCACCCTGCAGCAGTTTTTTTTTCAATCCGGCCCAGGTGTGCTGAACCAGAGACTCTGAGACATGGGGCAGACTTGCTACTTGCTCTCACTGTGCCCAGCCACTCATGAGGCCCCCCAGGAGGCATGGCGGGTTCTAGCCCTGGCCTGCCACCAAGCAGAGCCTCAAAACAAGCCAGACAACCCCCTTACTCCATGGAGGCTGCCATTTTCCTCATCGGGTCTTCCCTCTCATCACAACTCCACCCAGCAGACCAGACTATCACAGCCCTGATCATTGACACCCACCCTGCAGCAGTTTTTTTTTTTAATCCGGCCCAGGTATGATGAACCAGAGACTCTCAGACATGGGGAAGAGCTGCTACTTGCTCTCCCTGTGTTCAGCCACTCATGAGGCGCAGGGAGGCAGGGCAGGTTCTAGCCCTGGCATGCCTCCCCAGTAGAGCCTCACAACAAGCCAGACGATCCCCCTACTCCATGGGGGCCGCCATTTTCCACATCCGGACTTCCCTCTCGTCACAACTCCACCCAGCAGACCAGACTATCACAACCTGTTCGTGCGACCGCTAGCAGCCGCGTGGTTCATCAATAAATGCTTTATTTAGAGGTGACTACAAGAGTATGCCACCCGCATGGCAAGCCTGGCAAGCTGCTCATGTCATATTTGATATGCCAAATACCAGTAACATTTATATTAGGTCATTCCCATGACCTAATATAATGGTTTGAGGCCCTTTATGTTCCTGGAGCAAGCGGATGCCTTTGGGTTCTACTAACATGAGACAGGACATTTGGAGGTATTACTGGTGCCCGCTCAAGCAAATAGATGATGAACGGGAAGATAGTGATAGTGATAGTGAAAGATCACAGAGAGAGATAAAGAGAGAGACAGACAGACAGACAGAAACAGAGAGACAGAGAGACAAAGAGATAGAGAGACAGAGAGACAAAGAGAGAGAGGCAGAGAGACAGAGACACAGAGAAAGAAAGAGACAGAGACAGAGACAGAAAGAGACAGAGACAGAGACAGAGATAGAGACAGAGAGAGAAGAGTCAGGGCTTAGTCACGACTTCTGCCATTACTGATTATAGAATCAGTGGGAGCTACTTGTCTGATAAAGGGAAAAAGCGTGACTTGCCCATCTTGGAGGTTTTTACAGAATCAAATTAAGGGAGATGATGCTTAGAAAATAATTTTGAAAACTTTCTTTTTTTTTCCAAAATGTCTGTAGTTGCATAGAATTTCATATCTAATCAAGTCTTTTATTCTTTGCATTTAAATCGTGTTGCATTTAACGTTACTTCTGTAAAAAGACTGTAGCCAACCAAAATATTTAACAATAGTTTACTAGTAGAAGAATAAAATGTCTATTTTGGCAAATTAGCAAATTCTCAAATACATTGTTGCATTATATATAAAAGAAAATAGTTCAATTCATACAAACAAATTAGTATATTTGATCACATATTCATAGATCCTGTATGATTATATAAAAAAATAAATTACTACAGATCAAGCCTTTGAGGGAATTCATGGAGTTTGGGATTTGGGGTGAAAAGAATTCTTATAGCACATACCTTGCAACCTTCTGAATATTGTACTAGACATAAATTTCATATTCAAAAAGCAATTAACTCTATATCTTAAGTTATTTGAGAGATCAGATTAATATTTATGTATTAGATATTTCTTTTATCAAAATGCACTTGGTAACTGCTGCCATGGTTTAAAATGGGGAAAGCTGGTTTCTGCTCTGCCAGGTGTATCTGCCTCTCTAGTCCCGACCTGGCTGTTGTGGTTACTCTGTCTTCTTCTCTCTCTTTAGCAGCTTCATAGATTCTTAAAACAGAGTGCATACGCCTGTGCTAAAGGGGTGCTTTAACTTCAGCATACCTGGACCGGATTGAAAAAAAAACTGCTGCAGGGTTGGTGTCGATGATCTGGGCTGTGATAGACTGGTCTGCTGAGTGGAGTTGTGTCGAGAAAGAAGTCTGGATGTAGAAAACGGTGGCCCCCATGGACTCAGGGGGAGTTCATCTGCTTGTTGTGAGGCTCTACTAGGGGTGGCAGTACAGGGCTAGAACCCACCATGCCTCCTGGACACCTCATGAGCGGCTGGGCACAGGGGAGCAAGTAGCAGCCCGGATTCGGGCTGTAATCCGGGCTGTGTCTCTCTCTCTCTTCTCTCTCTCTCTGTGATCTTTAACTATCAGTATCACTACAACAGTAGTGATAGTGAAGGTCCCACATTAGGGGGCAGGAGGAGAAGGCCGGGAGGGAGAGCAGAGTTCCTGGAAGGAGTCTCGCAGCGCGCACAACATGGCCTCCTCCAACTTCGTCTACAGCCGGCGCCCGGAGCACCCCCTTTAGCGCAGGCATATGCACTCTGTTTTAAGAATCTATGAAGCTGCTAAAGAGAGAGAGAGAAGACAGAGTAACCACAACACCCAGCAGAGCAGAAACCAGCTTTACCTGTTGAACCCCCTGCATTCCATGGACCATGAGAATAATTTCCAATCCGAGCCCACCATCCCGATGGAGCCTCGGAAGACCCCAGAAAACCCCCCACACCTTGCTGGCAGTGATCCTCACCATCCACACTCCGCAGCTCATAAGATCTCCACCCAACAGATTAATCCAGTCTCCAGCCCGGCTTGTCAGAAACCCAGCCTACAAGGACCCACCCTGCAGAGACCCACCCTTCAGAGGAGAGTATTTCAAGCCCAGGAATGCTTGAGCCACAGACACGGATACACCCGGCAGAGCAGAAACCAGCTTTCCCAGTTGAACCCCCTGCATTCCATGGACCACGAGAGCAACTTCCAACCCAAGCCCACCAACCCGATGGAGCCCTCGGAAGAGCCCAGAAAAAAAACCCCACACCTTGCTGGCAGCGATCTTCACCATCCACACTCCACAGCTCATAAGATCTCCACCCAACAGATTAATCCAGTCTACAGCCCGGCTTGTCAGAAACCCAGCCTACAAGGACCCACCCTGCAGAGACCCGCCCTTCAGAGGAGAGTATTTCAAGCCCAGGAATGCTTGAGTCACAGACACAGATACACCCAGTAGAGCAGAAACCAGCTTTCCCCATTGCACGAGGCCCAGCGGCCGCGCAATTTACCTCCAAATTGTTCTGAATATTCTACCCACCCCTCTGAGAGAGCCCCACAAAAGTAATGAGAGTATAGCGCCCACACGGAAGAGGCTGGCAAGCTGTCCGATGCGTGTTCGATATGCCAAAACCAGTAGCAAAAATGTTTATTTTCCTGACCCCGAAAGAGCCCTTAATATGGCAGCAGTAAGAAAGGCAAAAAAGCAGTGCCTGATAAAATTTCATGGCCATCCTAGGCTGCCAAAATGAAGAAGGACTAAAATGACTGTCTGTACTTTCAATGCACGTACGCTGGCATCGGAAGCATATATTGAGGATCTTATGGTGCAAGCACAAAAGATCAGGTACAACATCATTGGTCTGACTGAGATGAGGAGGCGCCAGTCGCATCATGCTGTATTTGACACCAGAGTAGAATTGTTCCTTGGAACATATGATGAAAGAAGTGTAGGTAGCGTTGGCGTCCTTGTCAACACGATCATGGCCATCAACATTGATTCATTTGAATGCCTAACTAACCGGATAGGAAGATTACACTTGAAGAGATGTGGCCCACTGCCAGCAATTTCTATCTTCATTGTCTGCGCACCAACATCCACATACAAAGGAGATGAAATTGAGAAATTCTACATCGAACTAGAGGAGTTCTATAAAAAAGATCACACCTTCTACAAGATCATAGTCGGTGACTTTAATGCCAAGATAGGACCGAAAAGATCAGCTGAAGAACTCCACATCGGGACCCATGGCCTAGAATGAAACGAACAGGATGAGAGACTATCTGAGTTCATCATGTCCACCAAGACCATTCATGGGAACCCACAGTTCCAGAAGGCTGAAGCGAAACGTTGGACATGGGAATCTCCTGGCAGACAGTTCCACAATGAAATTGACCACATCATCTTCAATCGACGGTTTTGTCTGACTGATGTTGCTGTCATCCCCACATTCCAAACAGGATCGGACCACCGTCTCCTTCTTGCAAAATTCTACTTCCCGAAATGGGGAGAAAAGGCTGCAAAGTTTAAAAAAGAGAACTCCCAGAACGACCACCAACTGGGAACTCTTTGGCACCATTGCAGCAATATGGGAAGATACCACCATTGACGACATCGAGCAAGAATACAACCGACTGGTTCAGCACCTCCATGATTGTGCGAAGAATACCGAGAGAGAGAAAGACACAAAAGGATGCCTGTCTTCAGAAACCCTTCGAGCTCATTCTCCAACGTGGCAAGGCGCGAGCCTCAGGAGACCAAATGCTAACGTCCAAGCTTGCTAAACAATGCAGAGAAGAGATAAAAGAAGATCTAAAAGACAGAAGAGCAGAAATACTGGAAGATGCAGCAGAAGCCGGGAAAAGCATTCCCACACCGCCGACTGCCCTTCGGCAACTATAAGACCAAGATGACTGCCCTCCGAGGCCCTGATGGATCTATCACATCTTCCAGAAAGGCAATGGAGAAGATAATTCATGACTTCTACTCAAATCTCTTTAATAGCCACATCCAGCTGCACACATACCAAATTCCCCAGGATGGATATGTCATTCCCAACATTCTACCTTCTGAAATCCAACATGCCATCTTGTCGGTAAAGAAGGGAACAGCACCAGGCCCAGACAAAGTCAGACCCGAACACCTGAAGAATCTGCAGTTGGTACTCATCAATACACTAGCTCAGCTCTTCACACACTACCTGTCCAAATGCAAGGTACCCTCCCAATGGAAAACCAGCAGGACAATTCTACTGTTCAAGAAGGTAGATATTCACGACATCAGCAACTATCGCCCCATTTGCGTGTTGTCAGTCATCTACAAGCGGTTTACACAAGTCATCCTGAACAGGATTAGTAAAACACTAGATGAAGGACAACCTTGCGAGCAAGCAGGCTTCCGGAAAGGATTCAGCACAATCGACCATATCCACACAGTAACCAAGCTCATTGAGGTTTGTAGGGAGTACAAGATGCCGCTCTGTCTCACGTTTATTGATTTACAGAAAGCCTTTGATTCTGTGGAGACTGAAGCAGTCATCGAAGCCCTAGCCAAACAGGGTGTTCAAACCCAATACATAAAGATCCTTCATGAGCTGTATTATGGATTCACCACCAGGATCTCATCATTCTACAAAGAAGTGATCATTGATGTCAAAAGAGGGGTTCGACAGGGTGATACCATTTCACCAAAACTCTTCAGTGCCACCCTCAAGAACATCATGAGACAATTAGAATGGGAAGGAATGGGAGTAAAGATAGATGGTCGGTCAGCAACTACACCACCTCCTCTTCGCTGATGACATCATTCTAATAACATCAAACATTAGCCAAGCGGCACAAATGCTGGCTGACTTTGACCGAGAATGTGGAAAGATAGATCTACAGCTGAATCTGAAGAAAACTATGTTCATGAAAAATGAACCAGTTCCTGAGGCCCCATTCACTCTCAATGGAACAAACATCTCTGAATGCAGCAGTTATGTGCACCTAGGTAGAGAAGTCAACATGATGAGCGACCTAAAACCTGAGCTGCGCAGGGGGGAAGAGAGCGGTATGGAATGCCTTCAAAGGCATCGAAGAAATAGCTAAAAGGACAAAGAACCACTGGTTCCAGGCACATCTCTTCGTCTCCACCATTCTCCCTACATTAACATACGCCTCAGAGACCTGGGCCATATGAAAGCAGTATGAGAATGCTTTTCGCGTCTCCCAGAGAGGAATCGAAAGAGCTATGCTTAGAATATCACGCCTCACTCAAGTGAGAGAAGGAATCCGGAGTTCTGACCTCCCTTGTTATTCCAGAATCAGGGACTCTGTCTCATTTGCCAAGGCATCGAAAATCAGAAGGGCTGGATATGTAATGCGATTTGGAGACATCTGCTGGACTAGAGCCGTTACCGACTGGATCCCACAGGATGTCAAAAGATGACGTGGCCGCCCACCTACAAGGTGGTCACACTTCCTTGTCAAGACCCTGAAAGAATGGTTTGAGGCTCTTCATATTCCTGAATCAACCAGATGCCATTGGGCTACGTTGGCAAGTGATAGGGTTCAATGGAAATGTTACTGTTGCCCGCTCGAGCAAATAGATGAATAACGGAATTCAAGTGATCAAGTGATCAAGTGAACTGTTGCAGGACTCCTCTAGAGCCGCTGCATCTGCTCTGAATTGCCATCTGCAAATCACTTCATAGATAAGGGGGTAGTCTAAATTGTAGCAGTTTATCTGACCAGGTATCCTGTACTAGCTGGTATAAATATTCCTCCCATGCTACCACAATCATCGTCGGACTAGCTGGATCTTACCAGCATATTTGCTTGACCACGTAGGATCCCTAAGTAATTAGACCAGAGAGAAATGCTGTTTGCCTCCAAGCAAACAAGCATGGCTCCCTGATATACTCAAAAGGCAACTAAAATACAAAACTACCGTGAAGTAGACGAGACTTGTGAACTTGGAGAAATATTTAACTGGTACTAGTATTAGACTTTGGTACAGAGACAAGCCATCTCGGAAACCCCTGCCTCTACCTTAGAAAGGCTTTTCCAGGCAGATCTTGGCTCAAGACATTAGCATATAAAAGGGCCTAGGTAAGGTGCTGGGAGAAATTACCTGAGGGCATTTGACCCTCCCTGCTTTCCATAACAGTGGGAGGGAGATCTGAATTGCAGGGGTATAATACTAGCCTGCTTCCTCTCTCAAGCTGCTTTTTTTTGGGCTCTCTCTTTGTCAGCTCACACCCTTCTTGGGAGTCTTTTCTTCTCCTCTTTACAAGGCCTTTACACGTGGTGGCCGCCACTTTGGCCTCCACATGGCTGGTTTTCTACTCAGGAATCCTAAGCACAGGGTTTTTCCTATTGTGGATTTGTATGCCTGAACCTGTGATAAGTAAAGCCTTTTAAAACTGCATCGGATTCCTGAGTCTTCATCCATTCACCGCCAGCCTGAAGGTAGAAGGGAACTCGCTTCCCGGCACTATTGGGTACCCCAGTGGAGTTCCCCGACAAAAAAGAAAGCTAAAAGAAAACTGCCTGCTTTCTTTAGATCCTGAGGAGTTATTATCAGGATTAATGCTAGGATTTTGCCAATAGACCTAGGAGACAAAGGGTTTAGAAAAAGAAGTAAAACCCCCCCCCCCCCCCCAATTCCTCCCCCCCCCCCCACCCCCCACACCCCCCTCACACCCCCCCCTGTTACTACACCGGAAGAAGATACCCCTCACCCCCCCCCCCCCGCCACCCCCACCCGCGTCCCGCCCCCCCCCATTCGCCCAATCCCACCCCCCCCCTCCCCCCCCCCCACCGCGGCCCACCCACCTGCAAGCCACAAGCAGACACCACCTGTGGACTTTGCCCGCCCCGACCTTCTACTTTTATCCTGTCACTTAATCTAGCATCTTGTCCAATCAAGGCAACATTCCAGCACCATCTCAGCCCTACTATCAGATTTTCTGCTCTACCTAACACCTAACTGTTGGGTGACACCCTACTGGGCCTTAGGCTCAGCCTACACTTAGCGCAGCCCCCTCCCAACTCTGCTAGGAGATATTTTAAGGGCTCACCCGAGAGCTGCATTCAATAGGGTCATTTACCTGGTTTCATCCCATAAAGCCCAGCCATGGGGCTGGACTGGAAGGTTTGGCGGGCTTCCATCTATAAAATTAACTAGGAGAAGGAGAAGGGCTTTCTGCCTTTTAGCTCCCTCTTGCTTCGCCTCTCCTTTCTCCTGTTCCTGTTAGGACTTAGCACATGGTAACAGCCATGTTGGTCTAGATTTGAAACCACACAGGACTGGGCCCAACCGGAACCTAAATCCGGTTTTCCTTTGTTGGATTGTTTAGCAGAACCTGGTGAGTTTACTCTCACCAGAAAGAGTGAGAGTAAACTCTTTTAAAACTGCACTGGATTGCTGAGTTTTCATCCATTCCCCACTGGCTTCAGAGGTAGAAGGGAATTCATTCCCTGATATTGTTCGCGGACCCCAGCAGCTCCCAGACACCTAGCTACAACTCATCCTTTATAGACTAGCTCTCCTAATTTATACTTCCCACACAAAATAAAGTTCAACAGGCAAGTGTTCCATCTGATTCACCTCTCTGTTGTTTTTAACTGTTTTCCCTTGTCTGTAATTTCCATCCTGTCTCAGAAGGAAAGAGTTGACTCACTACTAAATCTCCATATTCTCCTTCCAACTGAACATTGAAATTCCCACAACTTGCTCTTTAGGGGTCACTCTGTTTCTGTTCCTCTTTTGGGGATTGTGGGTTCTGTAGGGACACATCTTGGGATATTCAAGACTTACTATGGATTTTTTACTACTTTCTCCTGACAGTGCTTAGGGGATTGTATGTAGTGGCAAGGGGTGAACCAAGGTTGGCCTCATACCTTAATCCCTGCAGTATTAGTTCAGCTCTCATCCTTTTCTTACTTTGTATCTTATTTTACTGTTAATTTCTGAAGTGTTGGCGAGAAGCTGGGGTCTCCAACAGTATGAGGACAGAAGTTCTCTTCTACCTCCAAGGCCATCACGGAACGGATGAAAACACATGAGTCCAGCACAGTTCCAAAAGGCTTTTAATAGTAGAACAAGCTCTACCACTGCAATCCAATATAATGGAAGACCTCTAGCTTTGGTCAGAACCTAGACCATGCACGAGGGCCCAAGTCTCTCACCAAAGAGGATCCCACCAGAGAAAGTCCCACCAAAGTGAATGCAGTACCTCAAGTCAGTTCCCTTATATACACAAAGGTAATCCTAACTTCTAGGAGGGTCCTGTCAACAAAGATCAACTAAACAGCTTCTAGAGAGTAGAAGGGTATAGTAGGGTGGTGCCACACCCTACTACAGGTTTAAACAAATGATTATGCCAAGGAATAGTTACTTCCTCTGAGATTATCTCTTATGTCAAAATACTGGAGAGAGAGAGAGAGAGAGAGAGAGAGAGAGGGTTGGTGTAAAGTAATACATCTTAATTTCATGGGCTTCATATAATCTGGATGGTATCCACAAGGTCCTTATTTTTTATCTACACCAGGGTGATTCTGAGTATCTTGTTCTCTGTCATGCTCGCATGCTTGAAGGCAAACTAATATGATCCTTCCTATAATCTTAAAAGACAGTCTCAATGTAGCCAGGGTGGTAGTCTCCTGGTAAATTTAACTGTCCCACGCCAGGACCAGTGGGCATAAAGAGGAGTTGTGCCCAATCTAGATAACATAGAAGTCACAGTAGATATACAATAATAATTTAGAAGTTACTCATTCAGAGTCAAGGTGACTTCTAACTGCCACACCTTCCATTAGTGTTTATACAGAAGGGAGATCTCATTAGTATGAACCCTGGCTTAGGAACATGTAAATAGTTTAAAGTGTAATTAGTTTAAACTGCAGAGATCCCAAGCTAACTAGGTCTGCCATCCAACACTGAAGTATCACTTCTAAAGAAAACATCCTCCCTCTATTCTTACAGCTTACTCCAATAACATTTTGTCTACTGATTGAAGATAGAACTGCATGGAAGGAATGATCAAGTCTCAGTAATCTTGCAGTCTATTAAAATACTCAAGAAACACTTAATTGAAATAATTGAAAGATAGGAGGGTGCAATATTTAAGAGACCAGTATAACCTTGAATCTATAATCAAACAAGTTTGTAGAGTAAGAAAAGTGTTAGTCTCTCATGAATGAACATAATAAAGCAATTCTAAATTAAACATTGACAGACTGAAGAGGACAGTACTACAGAAAAGACAGTACTTGTGACCAACTGAGATTTATTCCAGGAATGAAAACTTATTATTATGGAGCATATTAATGTAATGTACTATTAACAGAAGTAAAAAAAAATCTCTTTTTCTTGTTTGTTTGCTTTGTTTTTTTGTTACACCCAGCTGTGATGAGGGCTTATACATAGCTCTGCGCTTAGAAATCACACCTAATGGTCTCAGGTCCACTATATGGAATCCTGTGGATCGAACCTGGGTCAGCACATGCAAGCGAAGATCCCTAAAAAATTGTGCTATCTCTCTAGCACTCTCCTAGTTTTGTGTGTGTAGCTAATATATGTGTGTATGTGTGTATACATACACACGCATACACATATACATACATATATAATTAAAATTTTATTTATATATAATTAAAAATGACATTGATTCTGTGGTTTAAAATGTTAATAATAGTTTCTCATGCAGAGAATTCCAAGACCATACACACATCCAGTGTTCCTGTCCCCCAAGAATTCCCAGTCCCTCCCTCTCAAGCCCCTTATTCAACTCAATTGCTTTGATTGGTTCTCACATTATGTTGCTTTTGGATCTTTAAGCCACCTTTTGTGAATTATTAATTCCACATATAAGAGAGATCATTCTGTATCTATTTCCTTTTGACTTTCGTCAGCATGATAGCCTCTAGTTCTATCAAAGTTGTTGCAAGTCTCATGATTTTGTTCTTTCTTGGAGCTTCCTGAATTACATTGTGCATATATTGCAGAATTTCTTAATCCATTCATTTCATCTGTAGTTGGGAATTTAGACTATTTTTATATCTTTGTATATACTAAGTCATTTATATCTTATATACTTATTGTAGTATATACTAAATATATACTAAGTCATTATATATCTTTGTACATACTACAATTATAGACCTCATTCCCATGGCCTAAACAAATGATTTGAGGCTCTTTGTGTTCCTGGAGTGAGCAGATGCCCTTGGGCTACACTAGCATGCAACAGGAAATATGGAGATATTACTGGTGTCCCCTTGAGCAAATCGATGAAAAATGGGAAGACAAATGATACAAGTGATATACTAAGAGCTGGGATAAATATATGTATTTATATATACCATTTCAAATAGATACTTTTATATTTGGGGGATTGATGTCAATATGTATTACCTCCTCTTACTAATGTAGCTAGAAACAATATCTGATCAGATTTCAAGAGCAATGATTTTTAAAAATAAACTATTTTATAAAATAAACTATTTTATAAAAATATTTTATTATTGATGCAACATCAGCATTATTATGCTGTTGTTTATACTTTTGTTTTGCAAAATTAATGTGCTTCCACAGAACCACAGTATCAATATGTGTGCATATACATGTATATATGTATATATAAACATATATTATATTGTAGCTTAATTTCCACTCATCTGTTGAACTTTTTGGTATTAAGATATTGGGTATAACGTCTATCCACCGACAACATATGGGGTTACTTGTACAATGGTTAATAGTTTAAAAGTGCTCTTTAAAAAATAATAAATCATGGCAAGACTGCTCATTAGCTTTCCCATATTCTATGTACTTTAGGAGAGATCAACCAGGTAACTACAAAATTGAAAAGAATTAAAAACATGTCATGAAAAAAATTACAAATATATTATTCTGAAATAATATAACAGTCAATATAAAATATAATTGTAGATTAATTATAAAACTTAGGGATTCTAGATAGATGATAAATAATGTATCTGGTATAGAGTATTGCTTTTCTAACAATTATTAGAAAAATTTGATGTCAAAGAGATATAGTTTTCCTATTTATGCATGTATAAATAATAACTAGTAATAAATATAGCAAAATAAACATAAGGAATTAAAAATTAAAAGTTACCAAATTTTATTACACCAGAAAACTATGCATCTGTATTTTCATAAATATCAGTCATCTTATATTGTTCTCTCAATTCGCTAAAATTCTATATATTTTTTCTTTTTGAGTCACACCCAGCAATGCTCAGGGGTTATTCCTGGTTCTGCACTCAGGAATTACTTTTGGCAGTGCTTGGGGGATCGTATGGGATGCCCGGAATTAAACCCAGCTTGGCTGCATGCAAGGCAAATGCCCTACCTGCTGTGCTATCGCTCTGTCCCCTAGATTTTTAAAAATTCTAATAAAAATCCTAAAATCTTTTGACATGAAACTTAACTTTGAATTTTAAATGTAGAAAGAAATTTTATACATATTGATTTTTGGATCTTAGACTCTTAAGTTTCATTGTCAACAAAATCTGATACACTGCATATTAAGGAATGTTAAGTTGCCATTATTCATTATATAATGTTTATTATAAAATATTTTATTAAGAATATTTTATACTTAATAGTATAAAATGGAATAGTATGTTACTATTGAGAAACTGGGGTAAATGACTATGAAGAAAAGTAGAGATCATAGAACCTTTCTATAAATGAAAAATATAGTAACAAATTTGATGTTGCATATACTGGGGTAAGAATGGATTATGAATAATGGCATGAATTGAATAGAAGTAGAATAAAAAAACTACAATACACATGGGACCTGAATTTAAGAAATCCAGCAAGCTAGATTTTTCTCTTCTTCTTGAACAAAATATTTAAGAGAAGTCATTGCCTAAAAGAACAATGTCTCTGACTTCATATTTTGTCTGCTTTCAAAGATGAACCCAGTTCAATTTTTTCACCCCTTAGAAAATCTTTTATACTAGATATGAAATTTCTTCTTTATTATCAGTCTCTGGTAGCTTTTCTATTTCTAATACTGCAAAAACTTTAATTCAACGAGTCTCCTCAAACTAGTCAAACTGCTTTCACTGAACTGGCTGAAATGCAGAATGACATTTCTGTCAGCAAGGCCTACACAGTGGAGAAGTGTTTGCCGCCCAAAATGCATGTAACAGTTTCAGCATTGTCAAAATGGATCAGTGTTCTCTGGCTTAGAATATAATAATCCGTTTGATGCCACAAATGTATTTTCCCTTAACTTCTTGAAGGAGAACAAGTGGAATTCATCATTTGCTATATCTGTCCTTTGGACACCTTCTTTCTAAGCTGCTGGACATCTTTTCCACCAAGGCATAAATAAGCCTGAAACTTGGTGAGATTTCATGTTTGTGGGACTTTTCAAATTTTGTTGAGGCAGAAATAGGATCATAAAGGGGACAGGGTTGTCTCTCAGGAGGTCTCAATCTAATATACTGAGACCAGGCATTCAAAGATAGGAACATACATGACAATCAGGTCTTGATTAATTTATTTTGTAACTGGAAGTCTTTAACTCTTGATATAAAACGGGATCTTATTATTTCAAGATCTATAAGTGATTCCTGAGCAGAGAGAAAGGAGTAGGTACTGATCACTGCAAAAAAAGAAACAAATAAACAAACAAACAAACATACAAACAAAATAACAGAAAAAAAGAAGTGCTCCTAAAGAACATTAAAAAGGGGGTATGCCAGGAGTAATTTCTAAGCAAGGAGCCAGGAGTAACTCCTGAGCATTGCCGAGGGTGACCCCCCCAAGAAAAGTGTGTGTGTGTTTTGGAGGAGGGGGAAGGTGGATAGAGAGAAAGAGAGAGACAGAGAGAGAGGCAGATAGATACAGAGAGAAGTGAGAGAGAGAGAGACAGAGAGAGACAAGGAGGGTGAAGAGGATAGAAGGGTAAATCTGGCTTTAATACACAGGCCTATTCCTCAGAAGATACCATGAAAATGTGTGTAAACAACAGCTACACTATATAAGAAGATATTCAAGTTGAATATACAAATTACTGCAAAAGCATAAAAAAACACAAATCAATAAATAAACATAAATGATCCCATAATCAACCCACAAATAAACACCCCAAAGCTGGCCAACCCCACCCCCCCCCACCCCCCCCCCCCCCCCCCCCACACACCCACCCCCCCCCCCATCGACTAAGCAGAAGCGGCCCCCCCCCGCCAGCCGCGCGCGAGGCGCCCCCACCCCCCGAACCCACCAATCCTAACTAGCTAGCATTTTAAAATTAAAGAAAAATATGAATGACCAGTAAGTCTATTTAAAGACCAAGCATCATTAGTTATTAGAAAAATGAAAATGTAAACTAGTTCTGAATAAGATACCATTCCTAGTCTATCACATTGGCATAATCAAAGTCTGATTATTATAGATAACTGAAAAGTACAAAGCAGTGGTAACTCATGTGCCTGCTGATACAAGCCTAAAGTGATGTGATCACTTTGTAAAATAATGCAGTATTATGGAGTAATGTAGAAGATATATGTATTCCATAACTCAGTAACTGTCCTCTTATATTAGGAAAAAAGTCACAGGAGTACTAAGAGAGGCAGACATGAAAATTCATGAATTCAAAAATATTCATAATGTCCTTTTTGGAAAGAGTCCATATAAATCACATCACACACAGAAAATGATGCAAGTTTTTCTAGCAGAATATCTGTTGAAACTTAGACTCCTGTAGTTGTATGGTTTCAGTCAAATTTCAGCTTTATCTCCATTTAGTTTCTAATGGGTTATCATATAAAGTGTTCATTCTACTTAATGCTCTTTTTAAATTGTATTCACTTTATTCTTAAATGTTATATTGTGCACCGATGGCAACAAATGAGCTTATATCACCTGTATCAAAAATTCTCACTCCTCAAAACTAATAAGAATTAAAACTCATAATAAAAGTAATCCAATTCCTTTTACTTAAAAAAGCATTTTAATAGTAAAATAGCAATGCAGTTTAATAGATAACTAGTGATGCATTTCAATAGATGGCAGAGCCTGGCAAGCTACCCTTGTCATATTTGATCTGCCAAAAACCAGTAACAATTATGGACCTCATTCTCATGACCTGAAGGAATGGTATGAGACTCTTCATGTTCCTGGAGCAAGCAGTTTCCCTTGGGCTACAGTAGCATGTGACAGGACATATGGAGATGTTACTGGTTCCTACTCTAGAAAACTGATGAACAATGGGAAGACAAGTGATACAGGTGAGTGATTTCAATAGATACATAATGTGATAAAATATAAAGATAAAATGGGACTTAGACTTAACACAGAAATAAGAGTAATGTCAACTTGTCGGGGACAGATAGTCAACTACATGTTGACAGAGAGAATAACATGGTGTCTCGAGGTATAAATCATACTTTTTTTTTTTTTTTTTTTTTTTGGTCTCACCCGGCAATGCTCAGGGGTTTCTTCTGGCTCTGCACTCAGGAATTACTCCTGGCGGTGCTTTGGGGACCATATATGGGATGCCAGGGATCGAACCCGGGCCGGCATGGGTCAGCTGCGTGCAAGGCAACGCCCTACCCGCTGGGCTATCGCTCCGGCCCCCTATAAATCATACTCTTAAACAAGGCAATAACCAAATCTAAGGTGTTTTATTGCTATTTTTATTATTTTTAATGAAACTACATTTCTTGCTCTAGTTACATATATTATTTTATTTGTTCACTTTAATAAAATATTTTAAAATAAATATGCTCAAGTCATGGGGAAAGATTAATGTAATCTTTAGACTAATTTAATGTGATTGGAAAGGTTAATGTAAGAAAATATTATACAGAGCAAAGTTTCATGCTGGACTTGCAGTTTTTCCTGCAAAACAACAAAGGTATGCGGGAAATAGTATTCAATTGTTTTGGCCCAGAAATTGTGAAAATTAGAAGGAAAGGGACATTCTATTCTTATGAATTTTGTCCACCTATCTTTCCTCATAAGATATTCGTAAACTGAGGGTCAAGGCATATTTTCTAAGTTCACTGAAGTTATTAGTAGCAGATTACATACTGGCAAAAGACTCATGTCTCGTTGATAGTCTTATTCTCATGAGATTACCACCTGGTTATTGCTTTTTGCATGCCATAATGAGAATCAAAAATGAAGTTGAGACATAAACTCTGGGTATCAGGCTCCAGATTCCTGCTATATATACAATTACACATGATGGGGTCTTTGATCACTAGACTTTCCTATAAGGGGCAGAGTTTATATCCTCTTACATAGAGGGAAGATTCTCACAGCACAGGAATCCATAAGCTTCATCAGCAAGATAAGTCATTTCCCCTTATAATTAATTTAGCAAGAGAGGCTTTGGAACAGGGCCTGAAGTTTCTGCAGGCAGGAATCACGCTGAAGTCTCCAACGGTTCGATTAAGAGAAATGGGAATGCCCTGGCCATATCCCAAGGCTATGTCCTTAATAAAAGAAAGAATATGTCCCTAACGTACATTAGTCATCTAATTTAATGACTCATCAAGTTAAAATGATGGACATATATTTATACAAATGTATATCATAGACACAGATATAGAGAAGGAAACGGGAAGTTAAGAATAGCAGTCTTATCCATCAGCTGAGGACGCTTATATGTTAATGTCATCCTTCTCACTATCAACTCAAGTCCCCTTTTGTCAAAATTGTTGACATTTTTGTTTCTAAAGAAAGAAATTGTTTCTAAAAGAAACAAATGATATATTTTCTACCAGTGATCTGCTTTTCAATAGTAAATCTAGTTTTCCTCAAAAGTAATGTGTATCATTAAGTGTGATAACTCAACATAAATTTTGTGTGGAGAACTATATCAGAAATTCATTGACGAAACCTCAGTTCAGGTGTCTAAATTCATGTATACAGATAAGGGATGAGACTATTTTGGGGCAAGTCCTGGTTCTTCTAGTTTCTGGACTTGAATAAGTTCTATTAGTGCTATCTCTTTGGATTGACTCAACTAGGGGAAAACAGTAAGTTTTCTTGTCCTGGTGATGTGGTTATTTTGAGATGTTTATCAAATGGCTTGGAAAAATCTTTTGTTTTCACTTATTTAATGGGATAAAGATACTCAAAATTATGTAAAAAAGAGTGAGCTCAGAAATAGTAGTGATATAAGTAAGAGTCATTTGTTTTTACCTTATAACTGTCTGTTATGGGCCAGACAATTACCATTAGAAATTTTAAAGTTAATCAATTTTTTCTTTTATGAACTTTATTTTTATTCAAGTAGCAGTATATTGTAACATTATATCACTATAAGTGATCACAATTGAAAATCAACATGTATATGTTTCTACATTAATTTCCCTTCTTAAGAACCAGTTAAAAGTAATTAGTATTCTCACATCCAATTTAATACCAATTATTTTTTCTTTATTTTGTTCTATTTTTATCTTCAGTTATACATAGTAAATGTGCATGTATTTGTGAGCGTATGTGTACTAATATGTAAGTAATACCTGTTTGTGTGCACACACATAGTTTTTGCTCAATTGATTTTTTGGTGAGAACTCAGTCATGTATCTTGCCACAAGAGAGCTGGTGAGCATAATTGGGTATTTGCATATAATTGATTAGAATACATTATTTATATAATTATTAAAAGCTGCAGCAATCACAATCTATATTTTAGGTGTTCAATTCTCACATAAACCTTCAGATATGGACACTGATGATCTATATAAGTTCATGTAGGTAATAATGAATGTAGGTTCATGTAGTTCATGGTGGACTTGGGATCCAATTTAGACTCTGGCTTCAATTGTTCTTCATAAGAAAACTTTGAGGCCCCCTGGTCAGTGGGAGTGGTGCAGGCAAGGGTTTCATATTTTAGAATGTGCAACTAGAATATAGTGTTTATACTCAAATAAGTTTCAGTTATTAACTTTCAAAAATGTTTCATGAAAAATTGACAATGGCATCCTAACTTAGCCCCATATTTTAGGGGGTACCTACTTTCATGTTTCTTGTGAATGATCTCCAATACCACAGGCAAGCAGAACCAGAAGCTAGATCTCTGCTTTTAGTGTATTGGGATATGCTGAGGATATTTGTACTTAGTAAGTTAAATGTAAAACTATAAATGTGTTCTCACTAAAATAATTGTTGCATACTTATCAAATAATTTTCTTGTAGAAAATATATATACATACACATACACTACTCATGGATTAAATATTAATGTACAAAAATAGAAACAAATGAATGAGGAAAATTGATTAAGCAAATACCTCTTCTAGAAGAAGAAAGCTGCTACTCCAGCATTCAAGGTAAAATAATGTTGGCTGCTATCTAATAAGCATTGGTCTACTTTAAACATAAATGTTACACTTTTGATAGAACCTCCATTCATTATCATGTACTGCAAAAGTTTTACTCAATCTTTGTTTTGGATAAGTATTTCCCAGTCTGGAGGGCTTCCTCCCGAGGATCATTTATTAGTGTCAATAAACATATGGGGTGCTGGAACACTATGTGACCGAAACCTCCAAACATGAACAACGTTACTCTCTCTCCATCATGTGGAATCAGCATCTTAATCTACATTTCATGACAGTTTCTTCTTGTTGCCACAGGATGTCACCAGTGAAAATTTGCCTTTTACCATAGCCTATGAAGATGTTGGTCTACCTACTATGATTCATTGCTCACCCTAATAAAAGGTTCAAGGTCCCTGAGAAACTAAATCAGTGAGAAATCTCCCTTGCTTAGCTAAGCTAAGCTCTTCCAAATGAATCACATTTTTGCTCTCTGGTTGCTATCTGTTCAATCTATAGCTGCATACCTTGAAACATAAATGACAGATTAGATTCACTTATTTTTTTGTACCATAATTTATATCATTTTGTTGAAAAATTTTCCAAAAGTTCCTTTGGCATGCCTGTTATAAATGATTTTGAGAACTAATTGGACTTGACAAGTACTAGTTATAGGTGATAGAGAAGTAAAGAGAATGGGATAGAAAAAAAAAGCCAAGGATGACTTGGCTTCTGGTTCCTGTGATGTGATGAACAGAGAGTCTTCTGCTGGGAAAGTACACAAGAGTGAAGGCTTTTATTTATTTTTCAGTTTCTCAGCCAGTTCTGCCTGGGACTACTGGGACAGGAGCCGGTCTTAGAAATTTTAAGGAACCCCTCACTGTTCATAATCTCTCCTTTGGGGATAAGCAGGCACCAGTGTGAAGTAGGACGCTTCCTAGCGCCTTCCAGGAGAAGGCATTCACTGAGGAACTCTCTGGGTTTAGTTTTCAGCTGGATGACCATTAAGGATCCTGCTGACCGCTGCAAGTTAGTATTTTTGGCCATGGGGAAGACTCCTGGGTCCTGACTCCTAGGTCACATTTCAAAGTTTTCTCATGTTGGCAGTGGAACTTCTAGCCTCTCAGCAGTCTCAGCTCCTGCACGATATCCCTTCCTCTCTCCTCACCTCCAACACACACACACACACACACACACACACACACACACACACACACACAGAGTGTGTGTTGGAAGATTCAGTGATAAATCTTACCCCTTGTTTGCACATAGGAACTAGACATCATGAAAAATGTCCAACTGGAACAGGTCACATTCACATTTGGCATTTTCTTATGGTTCATTAAATTGAATTACAAATTATAATGCATTATGTAAATAATACATACATATTAATTATCTATGTACATATACCTATACACATGCACTGCATATATTACATAAGTACACATACATACTATGGGCTGAGTTTAATTTTTTGGTTTGAAATGCAAATGCTTGGTAAAAATGTATATTAAAGTCTGACTATGACCCAGACTTTATTACTCAGTTCTCTACTCATCTTATTTCCCATAGCTAATATCCCATTTTCCCACAATTTTCTTACATGTCCTTTTAGTTTGCTCATGCCAAAGAAATGAAACAAAAATCTGTTTCAATACCTTCAGAACTATCCCAATATAAATAATGTAGTCCTTTAATTAGTAAATTTGACCTGTAGGTGTTCTATCTAAGCAACTGAAATACAGTCAAATACATCGAAACCTGTACTACTAGGTCAACTCTGCTCTTGTGCAAATGAAGGACTAAATATTGAAGGCATACACTAACACTCAAAAAATAAGAATGGTATAAAATGCAATGTCAGTAAAAATTAACAGTGCACCATTTTCATATATTATATGGAATTTTTTTTAAGAGAGACATCCATTATTCTCTTTGGAAAATGAAGTGTTAATCTGCCATTTCCCAAGCATGAGCTGGTTGTCCATGAAATTGACAGGTGCTGTTGGTTGCAAAAGGAGACGGGCAGTTCAGTCATCTGCTGCCTAGTTAGACTGTAGTAACACCCCCTCACTGTCCCTTGGTAGTCTTAATACTCATCTGTTGCCAAATCGCACACCTCAACCAAGGTAGCCTTCCCCTGGAATGTGGAATATTAGCCCAGTTATAAACCAGCTTAAACCCCTTCAGTGATCCCTGCTGTCCCCAAGGTCAAATGCAACCCCCTCATTAGGATCTAAGGCTTTGATGTGAAGTGACGCTTTTGCGTCTCTCAAGTGACGCCTTTGTCCCACCTGTCCTGGTTGTTCTGCTCCAACTATTGTGGGTTTCTAGAGTGGATCAGAAATCGGCTCAGCTGTCTCACATCTGGGTATTTTTGTGCTCAGACTCTTCCTTCTAGAAGCATACCTCCCTCCAACGTGACCCCCCCCACAGATTTATTTTTTGTTCTTTTTTGGAAAGGAATGTTCTCCCCCCCAAACTACACCACCTTCCCTATTTTTATACGCAGTCTTTTCCCAGATTATTTTTCTCTGATTACCTTTCTCGTCCCCAGTGATATTGACGGTAACTGTTGGATTAGAATCCAGATCTCTAAGCCGTTTGAGACTCACTCAGTAGTGGGGTACAGTGGTGGATCCCAGGGGAACTGAGGGAGCGCTTGTCTTCGAAGTTCTCCACTGGTCTCCATCTCTTAAACTCAGAACTAGGTGACTCTTGAAGAGTAATGTCTCCTGGCAGAAGACATAAATTGGCTTAACCCTGGTCAACCGTCTTCCCGGGACCCAGTCTACCGTATCTGTGAGCTTCCAGTGTGAAGGGCCCACCAGCTAGTGTTGGGCTAGTCGGTTGGTCGACGCCACGGTTGCTTTCATTAAGGTCACCCGAGGTTTTAAATGTCCCTAAATGCCTTTTGAAAGTTTACTCTTCCAGCCCCCAGTCCCCTGTGCGCTTTCCCTGAGAAATCTGGAGGAGACCCCTCTTCTCTCCCTCCTGAGCCCCAGCTTTTGCAGTTTGGGATGGGACTCCGCGGCGGGGCACTGAGCATGCTCGCGGCCAGGCGGGCAGGCGAGGCCGGCGGGTCCAGCAGCAGGCGCCCTCCACAGGCCGGCGGGCGCGGGGGGCGGCCTCGGCTTCCGAACGGCGCGTCCAGCCCCGCAGAGGCCCGAGGCGGCCGAGCGTGCGCCGGTGCAGCCCGGGGGCGCTGCGCAGTGGTGCGGCCGCCGGGCCGGCCTGGGAGTCCGCGAGGGCGCACTGCGCGCTGCTCTGGCCGCGTCCCGGCGCGGGAAGGAGACGAGCAAGGGCGCAGAGGTGAGCGGAGCCCGGGGACGCCCGCCTCGAGGCGAGGGCGCTGTCACTCGGTGCAGGCGGCGGCTGCCGCGACCGCATTTGCCACCTTGCTCCTGGCGCCCGCTGGCTGGCGCTGCCCGGAGGCCGCGGCGGGGCAGCTGTTGCGCGGAGAGGGGGCAGCTGCGGAGTCCCATAACCATAGCAACCTCCTCAGTACCGCGGCGGCAGCGAGGGCAGCACCCTCTCGCTCCTCCTCCAGGCTTCGTCGCCCAGGGGACCTGAGAAGCAGCTCGCAGGTGCCCAGTCTCAGTGGTCCGCCCACCGCCGCTGCAAGTGTCCGCGGCCAGAGGAGGAGGGGAGAGGAAAGCCAGGGACCCGGGAGCGTGTCCCCAGGAGGTGACAGAGTGGAGCCCTGCAGTGAGAGACAGGTAGGAGAGAACTCGGGGTCGGCAGCTGCAAAACTCCTGGGTGGCGGTGACGTTTTTGGGAAGCCAGGAAGCGGGCTTGGTAGTTGGATAGCTTTCCATTACTTAACAGGGATTCCACCACGGAATGGGGTTCTCTCCTTGTGTTCCCCCAATCTCTCTGCCCTCTGGTCTCGTGGCACATTTGGCTAGTTCTTGAGAGGGCAAGAAGAGAGATGTGATGGAATTGATGGGGAGATGCTGGGTCAAGAAGGTGCTTCTTGCAGAAGTCCCAGAAGGAAGCTAAAGGGAGCACGTCTAGATCCTTGTGCCAGCTGAGTAAGTAAACCCAGGCTGGTTGGTGAGAAGACTGTCGGGGTGAGCAGGACAGCCCTAACGGGTTTTCTGCCATCGAGGCTGACCTCGAGACCCATTCTTGTGACTTGGCAGGAGGGGGTGGGGGCAGCACTGCAGCTGAGCTATGACACGGGAAAGGACCAGAGTACATATCAGCTCTTGATCTCTAAAAAATTGGTCTCTAGTCCGGCAAGTAAAAGGTGGGGAGGATATTTGAATAAACGTGATGTGGTAACCTTCGTGATTATCATTTGGAGACCCAGAAGTATCTGTGGACTTTATGGTATTGTTGCTATTGGCAGAATAGATATAAAATTATAGCTTGTAGTCAAGAATATCTCATCACCTACTGTCTCCTCCCCTACTCCGATACTGCGAGAAAAACAAGACTCTATCAAGTGTGACAGCTCTGTCTTGGTCATAGTGATGGCCCCATTCACCGCAAATGATTCCAATTTCAGACACCTAGATTATTCTGTTCTGAATCTCTAGTTTGTACTGTGAGGCATTGTTTGCCATCGTAAGTGTTAGAGCTATGAGGCACTTAGGCTGTGCACAGAGTGAACCCCTGTAAATCATGTTTGCAGTCCAGAGAGAGGTGCAGAGACAGGGGCATGGTTCCAAACCGAGTTCTCTGTTCAGTGGGAGCCAGGACTCGAAAAGCCATAAAGAAATGAGATAAAGTTATGTGAATAATTTGGCTCTAAAGACTTTTGCAAGTGGGTAAGTGGGTCTCTGGATAATTTCCAGGATGGGAAACCATTGACTTTTAAAGGGCTGTCTCTTACCCTGACCTCAGGGGACAATTGTAAGTCCCAGTTAAAAGGCTATTCTATTTAATTGGGCTTTTAATTTATGCTGTATTTATATTGCCTGTGGGAATGCGATTTGACCAGCATTTCATTTGGGATTTGTGTCACAATGATGATGATATTATTGTATTTCATGCAGATGGTAATGGTTGGAGAAAAGAGAACTTGAGAGTAAGAAAATAGATTTAAGCTTTTATTTCATCACATACTTACTGTGTATCGTGACCTTGAGTTTATTCTGTTTCCTGAAACTCCCTTTACTCATCTGTATAATGGAATGTCTATAGTTATCTTACTGGGCTCTTACGACAATGGAGTGGAATTATCTAAAGGTTGGGTGTGGAAGGATTTTTTAAAAACGTAGCCTGGTGCTTGTGCTATAGTTGAGTAGTGGAGTTCTTGCCTTACATGCATGATGACCTGGGTCCTATCAATAGCACTGCAAAACAGAAACAAAAAACCCTAGCACGCCATGAAAATTAAATTATTGTTTTCTAGAGAAATTTATTTTCTCTAATTTACATATCATTATATAGGCATCTACTATGAAAATGCAATATAAATATTGGTCTGTGACTCACAATTAAAACAGTGTAACCTGGTCCTAGACCCACTCAGGGGAATATAAGGAGAGGGGAAACAGAAAATGTCAACATCCTTGCTTATTATAATTGTATGGCAGGGACCTTTATTGCAGTGCTCATCAAGTTTGGGAAAATTAAGTTTTACCCAACAGGGTTGGATTTTGCTGTTTTACAGTGTAAACAGGAATTTTCATATAATATAACTAATTTAAGTATTTGTGACATACACACGGCAGGCTCTTTTTGGACAATATTCTTCTGAATATATCTTGCTTCTTAATAATGCAGGGTGTTTACTAAATATTTATCCTGAATATTTGCAGCCCAGTTGAATTATCATAAGATCAGAAAGAAATTGGCAGAATCTCCAGTTTATAAACACAAAACAAAACTATGATTGCCTTATACTATTTACAGTTCTTTTACATATCTGCTTCTTCTCACAGTAGTTTCTCTCTCAAATATATCACACATTCCCTCTTCTCTCTTTTTACCTCGGATCAACAATGTTCCTTAACTGGAAAGGCTTTCTACACTCTCTCTTCTGGATTCTGATAGCATTTGGCACAGGCTGTGCCAGATCACCACTTCCACACATCTTTCTGCTTTCCATTGTTGTTTTAGTATTTCCTGAAGGCAGGCACTTGCCCCATTCTCCAGTCTTGTGGTCTCAGTAGCTGGCATGGTGGTGACCATGGCGAGTGATTGTGGAGGGAGTAAGCGCAGATACATCTGACACAGACGCCTTCACGGGACTCTTCTAGCCCAGAGACTCTTCTGGGCCTTCATCTTGATATGTGCCGCAGACTTAAGGCTACTCACTGATTCCTTGTGCATGACTTAGAAGGAACCCATTGGAGCAGAGTGACGGAGATACACCGTATTTTGCCTAAAAATATGTTCATTTTTTTAAGTGGGTACTTTAAATAACTGTAATGTGTAAGTGAATAGACCTTACGATGAAAGTTTGTGGTATATTTTCAATTAAAAATGAATTTATCTCCCCTCCACTTTTATTCCTCATTTTAGCTCCAATATAATAGAAAAGTGCAGATAGCTTATGAGAAAAACCTATATTTGAATTTTGGATCTAATGAGAAGAGCATCTAGGACACTTGATCTTATTGGGCCTCAGTTACTCATTTGTAAAATATGGCTATAGTATGCATATACATTGGATGCTTGGAATAAATGAGTAACAATGAATCAAAAACATTTGATAAATATAAAATATTAAAAGTAAATTCTCTCCATTATTTCCTTTTGGTTCTGGAAAATAGACAGCAGCTCTATGTTTAATTACACAGCATCAGAAAAGACAGGTTTTGAGTCCTACTTTAGAACATATTACTCCTGAGTGATCTTTGGTAGATCATTTTTATCACCAAACCATTTTCCTTAACAACACCCAATTACAGTGACCAATGACAGCTATATTCCATTTCATAAAGTCTTTTCTGACACTTAATACATGTTATCTGAAGCTTTGAAGTGATCAATATAATCATGAAGGACAGGATTCAGAATTTTTTAGAACTGTCCCAAATGCACTATCTGTTTTACCTACCATCATATGTATGTATGTATGTTTGTGTGTGTAGAAAAAATGGGGAAAGGGAGATAAAAGAAAAAAAGAGAGAGGAAAATGGAGAGGGAGAGAAATAAGTTAAAAATTAGCTTTGTTTATATCTAAGGACTGTGTTCTCCTCCAGCTCTGACACTAACTGTTCATGGAGCTATTGGCATTGCTTTTTCACCCTCATGCCTTCAGTTTCTTCATCTATAAGTGTCCTGTGTGATTTCAGTCACCGCTTTTTTTTCTTTTTATTTGGGGAGTCACACCTGGTGATGCTCAGGGGTTAATCCTGGCTCTGCACCAAGAAATTACTCCTGACGGTGCTTGGGTAACCATATGGGATGCTGGGGATCAAACCAGGGTCGGCCACATGCAAGACAAACACCCTACATGCTGTGCTATCGCTCTGGCCCCCTCAGTGACCTCTTTTTAGCTCTTTTTTAGTGTTTATGTATAAACTAATGTAAGTTTATTTTCACCATGATTAGTTTTGTAACATGAAAACTATCTTTTTTGTTCAAGCATATCACTTGTGCTAATTCTACCTTTAAATTAACTGTACAATTATACTCAGACCATATGTATTTTTTTCTTTCACAATTTTTCCTAGTGTAGAAGTTTGCAATAGGTAAAATAATTCTGGGACTATGGAAATTGTGGCATGTCCCCAGTGTCATTACTATTTCATTTCAGTCTAATTTTTTATATGACCTCAGGAAAGAGGCCCTACTGTTCTGTTCTTTCCCAAAGATCTTCACTTTAAAATGTTGTGTATCTGTGTTGATGAAACATGTTTTTCCTGAGTAAGCTAGGAAATGGGCATTTACAGCTTTCCTATAATATTCAATTATCTTTCCATCCATTGGATACTCAACATTGTCAGGTGTTTCTATTCAAACATGAAATGTTTCTAGATATATGCTTGCCAATCTAAGAAGCAATTCTATTTGGTTGATAGTTGTTTATTTTTTTTCAGAGGAGGGGCACAATCAGTGGTGCTCAGGATTTATTCCTACTCTGTATTCAAGAATCATTCCTGGTAGGGTTAGGAGGACCATATGGGTTGCCAAAGATCAAACCCATGTCAGCTGCAATGCAAGGCAAGCACCCTGCACAGTTCTATCTCTCGCCCCCTCAGAATAAATTCTTATGGGAGATTTTTAGCAACACAAAGGTAACTGCCAATATGGGCCAGGACTCTTTCCAGTGGTCTCTGCTCTTTGGTTCAGATGAGAGGCTCTGTGGTGTGCCTCGTACAGTATATCTGAGCCATCTCCTTTTATGTGCCACTCAGTACACCTGGCCTTGGCGTCAACTGGGAACAAGGACAAGGACCTATGCTGCGTGGTCAGGTTTCAGATGGAAATAGAAGAGAATAAACTAGACATTGAAGTGCTATATATGACCGAAGAGAAGGTGCTTTTCAACAAATTTCCTCAGAGGGTCTGTCAAGGAATTCTTTGCAAAACAAACAACCTCTAAACTGAATTCTGAATGAGTTTCTAATTGGGCAGTGGGGTGAAGAGCAGTCAGAAGAAAAAGTAACATGATTAGCCCTGGACGTGTTGGGAGTAAAATAGGAAAATGAATAGTGAGTGGTGGAGTATTGAAGATAATCGTGGTGTTTCTTCAAGGGGAGAGACAGATGCCTCATCTTTGATGTCTTGTCAAGACTGAAGAGAGAATGAAGAAACTGAAGTTTCTTCTTCAGGGTGAAGGTAATGACGGTCATGGAAAGTTTGGAGTTGATAAGAACAGTCTTCTATTTTCAGAGTAAAGGATTAGAGGTCAACTAATAAATAAGCTAGACTGGGTGTTGGAATGGTTTAGCACAAGGACAGAAAAGAGAGATCAGATAAGTGAAGAAATGGAGCGTTGCTCAGAAATATCAGAGGAACAGCACCCTAGAATTAATTCTTTGGCCACGGATTAAATCAAGTTGAATAAATGGCTATGAATAACACTCAGAGGTTTGTTTACATTCTTGCAATAAACTCTCTGGTTTTCAAGCCTTTTTAATCACCCACCTGGTCTAGTAAGTCAGACTCTGAAATGCACCTCCATCTCTGTTCTCTACTATGCTACACACAGCAGCCAGGCATCTTTGATAAACTCATATGTGATGAAAATGCTTAAGATTTACCTGTTTAGTATATTTTTCAATACCTGTAGTAACTATGCTATGCACAGAACTTCAGAGGTCTGTACCCTTTGACCAAGATGTTTTTCATTTTTTCTGCGAAGACCCAGCATTTGATAAACTATCAGTCTACTCTCCACTTTTATGATTGCAAGTTGAGACTGGTGATTTTCTGTTCTGGCTTTCACTTGACATGATACCTTTGTCACAATTCAGGAGTATTCATTCAGTCCTTTAGTTTTCTTCCATTTTCTCTATCTTGCTGACTTTCTGGTTTATTTTGTTGCATCCTGCTGTGCTCAGAGCTTACTGCTAGCTCTGCACTCAGTGATCATTGTTCCTGCAGCTCTGGGGACCAAATGTGGTGCCAGAGGTCAAACTCGGGCCAGCTGCATGCAAGGTAAATGCACAATTCACATACTATCTCTGACCCTCTTTATTTCTTTAAACTGAGTAATAGTTTAGTTTATTTTATAACACATTTTCTTTATTGACTAATTGACGAATATTTAAGTTGTTTGTGTATCTTGGCTGCTGTGACTAATACTGCAGTGAATATAGGATATCTGTTTATAATTTTTAATCCTTTTTGACATATACCTGGAAGTGGGTATGCTATAGCATAGTGATTCTATTCTTAGTATAAGAGAAATTTTAGTTTTTCATGGTCATTATATTAATTTACATTTTTATTTACTGTGTTCCAGAATCCTTCTTTTTCTCAAATGCTCACTAACCCCTGTTACTTTTTACTTGTATTAAAATGTGTCTTTCCTTTGTTATTTTTGAGGACAACCCAGTGGTGGTGCTCAGAGCTTGCTCCTGGCTCTGTGTTCCCCAATTCTTTATAAAGTCTATGTCAACCACCTTAGTCAAATATCCCTTTTGGTCCCTAGTCACAGAAAGTGTTTTACTTTTACTCAAAGCATTCATGTCTGCTTAAAATCCTGTTATAGGTGAATTTGTTTATTTTTATTCACAGTGTCCTCCACAAGATGATAAACGTCATGACACAGGTACCATATCACATTTATAGAAGCTTTCAGCATTTAGAGCCTAGTGAGCCTGGTGCTAGTGTGCAAGGAATTAACATGTAATAAGACTCATTTCAAAGCTTATTACAGGAATCTTATGAAATAACACCTTTTAATTAAAGTAATACTGATAACTGAAGACCCACTGAAATGCCTTTTAGACTCCTGGCTCAGGTAGGCTTTTAGTTTAGGATTACATGGAAGCCTGCTCCTTGTCACTGTTACAGCTTCTCTTTCCTGCCTCTGAAGTTAACACTGACAGTTTCGTTTTGTTAGTCTAAGTGAGAGCTACATTTATGTTTGATTAATAGAACAAGGAACAGTTGAAGAATGTTGAGGATGGCAGCCCCATTTTTTTTATAGTGAAAGCAGAGATAGGTGTTTGGCTATTTGCTAGGATAGATTTCTGCATGAGGCCGGTAAGTATGAGCCATGAATACAGCACCTACTTTACAACTTAATCTGGAGAGAAAATTCCTGTGTTCTTGGATCTCAACTATGTCAAAAAGTACTTTGAACATCTGCTGAAATATACTGTAATTCCCAGGCAGAGTGAAAGGAATCTCAACCATCTAGAATTGTGGAACTTTGAAAGTTTTCCTATTGATCCCAGACTAAAAGATTTGTTTTAGGGCTTCTTTTTAAAAAAGAAAAATTTTAATGGACAGAGCGATAGTCCAGTGGGTAGGGCATTTGCCTTGCACCCGGCCGACCCAGGTTCGATCCCTGGCATCCCATATGGTCCCCTGAGCACTGCCAGGAGTAATTCCTGAGTGCAGAGCCAGGATAAACCCTGAGCATTGCCAGGTGTGACCAAAAAAGCAAAAAAAATTATTATACCACCATGCAATATGCAATTGGAAAGTATGACTTGGTTTCAGTCATACATTGTTCCAGCACCCATCCCTCTACCAGTGCCCCATTCCCACCACCAATGTCCCCCAAATTCTCTCCCTCCTCCCCAGCCCTCGTCTATAGCAGTAATTTTTCCTTTACTCTCTGTCTCTGTCTCTGTCTCTGTCTCTCTCTCTCTCACTCACTCTCCCATTTGAAAGTAAATCTCATGACTTCCTCTTTTCTGACAGCTACATAGTATTCCATTGTGTAGCTCTACCATAGCTTCTTTATCCAGTCATCAGTTCTCTGGCACTCTGGTTGTTTCCAGATTCTGGCTTTTATAAATAATGCTGCATTTAATATCGAAGTGCAGATGTGTTTGTTCTGGTGGTTTTGGGTCTCCAGGGTATATTCCCAGGAGTGGTATTGCCGGGTCAAATGGGAACTCAATATCTAGTTTTTGGAGGAATGTCCATATTGTTTTCCAAAAGGGCTGGACCAGTCGGCATCCCCACCAACAGTGGATGAGAGTCCCTCTCTTCCTGCATCCACACCAGCAATGGTTGTTCTTGCTCTTTTGGGTATTTGCCAATCTCTGTGGTAAGAAATGATACCTCATTGTTGTTTTGATTTGCATCTCCCTGATGATTAATGATGAACAGCACTTTCTTTTTTTTCTTCTTTTTTGGAAGTTTCTGTTCATTTCTTCTCCCCATTTTTCTTTTGCTTTTTTGGATCACACCCGGCAATGCTCAGGGGTTACTCCTGGATCTGCACTCAGGAATTACTCCTGGCTATGCTGGGGGACCATATGGGATGCCGGGGGTTGAACCCGTGTTGGCTGCATGCAAGGCAAACACCCTACCTGCTATGCCATGGCTCCGGCCCTGCTTATCCCCATTTTTTGATGGAGTTTTCTTCTTGTAAAATTCTACCAGTGCCTTATATATCCTGAATATTAACCCCTTATCACATAGGTATTGAGTTAATATTCTTTCCCAGTCTGTAGGCTGTCTCTGTGTCTTGGTTGGGTCCTGAAAACTTCCTTGCATTGATACATGGCAGTGTATTCCTTGGTGAATCCTGGTACAGTTGCCTATGTAAATGAAAGAGTGCTCATTTACACAAAGTGCTCATTTGCCAGAGTGCTCATTTACACAGAGGGCTCATTTACAAGGGTGAGACACCAGTCAGAATGATGGCTTTGAAACTCCACACTGGTTAGA
>JAJIBD010038616.1:72500-118567 GCA_021461705.1 Cryptotis parvus
TGTGAGATTGGTCAGGAGTCGAGGCAAGGATTATTAGTGTATGTTATTATTGAAGCAGTTGAGTGTGGTAGATAGAATTATTGAACTATTTTGAGTGAGAGCGTTCTGAGTTTCTCTAAGTTCACTTTACTGCCTGTGTGCCAGTATACCCATGGGTACTTCAATCCTCCTGAAATTCAATTATTTATTTATAAAATTCTCTTAAAATGTCATCATTGGGGTTTTGAGGATTAAAGAACAAATATAGGGACCGGAGTGATAGCACAATGGGTAAGGCATTTGCCTTGCATGTGGTTCGATCCCCTGCATCCCATATAGTCCCCTGAGCAGTTCCAGGAGTAATTCCTGAGTGAAAATCCAGGAGTAACCTCTGTGCAACGGTGGGTTTGACCCTAAAAAGCCAAAAAAAAAAAAAAACATAAATAAAAAGAGGAAGAGAGCAGGGGAATGGAAAAAAAGCAAGACTTAATAAATATTAGCTCCTAAAACATTTAAAGTGCTTTTCTGTCCTTTCGTGGGACATTAAGTTTTTATTCATGGAAACTGAAACACATTATTATTAATTTACTGAACCCAACTTAAACAGTATTTATTTATTTTTATTTATTTATTTATTTATTTATTTATTTATTACAATTAAAAAGTTCATGTTTGGGTTTTGGTCATACAGTGTTTCAGCTCCCGTCCCTCCACCAGTGCCCATCTCCCACCACCAACATCCCCGGTTCCCTCCCCTTCCCAGCCCTGCTCCATGGCAGGTTCTTTTATTTCTTTCCCTTTCTCTCTCTTTCTCTTTTCCTTCCCTTCCAGACTATGGATTACAGAACATACATTAAAAGGTTGTCATGTGTATCCTTTTTGCCTCTATTTAATGCTCAGTTCTAGGTTGGCATTAGTACCCTCGACTATTATTAGCACCCTGTTCCATTTTCTGTCTTACCTAAACTCTGACTCCCACACGTTTGTGATAATTTCCATCTTTGACAAGACCTCCTGATATATGTTTCACTTGACCTTGGATATTGGTATCATAATATGTACATATATATTTATGTCATGCAAATAAATGCAGTCATTCTGTATCTGTCTCTCTCCTTCTGGCTAATTTCGCTCAACATAATCTTCTCCATGTCCATCCATTTATAGGCAAATTTTATAACTTCATTTTTCCTAACAGCTGCATAGTATTCCATTGTGTAGATGTACCAAAGCTTCTTTATCCAGTCATCGATTTTCGGGCACTCTGGTTGCTTCCAGATTCTGGCTATTGTGAATAATGCTGCTATGAACATAAAAGTAGGGATGGTGTTTCCGCTGCGTATTTTTGGTTTCCCAGAGTAGATTCCCAGGAGTGGTATGGCTGGGTCAAATGGGAGTTCAATTTCTAGTCTTTGGAGGAAATTAAACAGTATTTATTCATGTATTGTCTTGGGATAGTTTGGCAGGAAAATGAAAGTGTGCGATTGAATGGATGGAATGAATGAATGAGTAGGTTGAAAGGTAGATGGATATAGGAATAGAAGATAAGAAGACATGTAGCCCAAATATGTGCTCCAATGTCCCACCCCTCCTCAAGAAGACATGTAGGTGATTTGGTGTATGGCTGTGTAGATTCATGCATAGATAATAGTTTCTTGGGTGGCTAGGTAGAGGTATAACTTTATAGAGAGTAGATGCTGAAATAGAGAGTTTACTCTTTATAGAAAGTATCTACTCTTTATAGAGAGTTGATTCTAGCCCTGGACTGCCACCCCAGCAGAGCCTCACAACAAGCCAGACGACCCCCCCCCACAACTCCATGAGGGCCGCCGCTTTTAACATTTGGTCTTCCCCTCTCTTGACAACTCCACCCAGCAGCCCAAACTATCACAGCCCAGATCATCGACAGCCACCCTGCAGCAGTTTTTTTTTTTTAATCTGGCCCAGATATGCTGAACCAGAGACTTTCAGACATGGGGCAGAGCTGCTCCTTGCTCTCTAAGTGCCCAGCCGCTCATGAGGTGCCCAGGGAGGCATGGTGGGTTCTAGCCCTGGACTGCCACCCCAGCAGAGCCTCACAACAAGACAGACGACCCCCCCAACTCCATGAGGGCCGCCATTTTCCACATCCAGGCTTCGCTGTCTTCACAACTCCACCCAGCAGACCAGACTATCACAGCCTGGCTCGCGCGGTCTCTAGCGGCTGCACAGTTCATCAATAAATGCTTTATTAGAGGTGACTATAAGAGTATGCCACCCGCACGGCAAGCCTGGCAAGCTGCTTATGTCATATTTCATATGCCAAATACCAGTAACATTTATATTAGGTCATTCCCATGAATGACCTAATATAAATGGTTTGAAGCTCTTTATGTTCCTGGAGCAAGCAGATGCCTTTGGGTTCTACTAGCATGAGACAGGACATACGGAGATATACTGGTGCCCGCTCTAGCAAATAGATGATGAACGGGAATCTAGTGATCTAGTGATCTAGATGCTGAAAATTAAAAATATTATTGTACAGTGCAATATTATTGTACAGTGGAGCCTTACATCTTGCCTATGATGTATACTATTAAAGTGATATATGGCTAGGATTTATTTCATAAGTTGCGCCAACAGTAAAGGTTTTGGGACTTTAGTGTTGGTGAAGTTGCACTGATTTTATTCATCAAAAGCATAACCACATTACGAAAATTTAGCTTGAAGTAATAGAGTGGAGGGACTACCACTCAACTTTGAATAGCATGTAAACACAGAGTGCAGAGTTTAAGTTGTATAGCCTTGTAGGCTCTGTGGAAATAGCCTTGAATGACTAGACATAGCTGCTTGAAAGTACACCAAATCTAGGCACTGATTCATTAAATAAAATGTTATCAGACTGACTCCTGTCAGGCAGGCTGATTTCATTGTTTAACACCTCACTGACATACTCAGCTGAAAACAAAAGACCTAAAGACCTCAAGGAAAACATTTAGATTCATTGAGTGCATATCTTTCTACTTTCCTGCTTCCTAGTCTAACTCTGAAAACTCTTTTAAAAGTTTTTCTGAGTCTTTGATATTCTTCTGTAAACTCATTTAAAACATTTTTCTGAATATTTGGTCTTCATGTATAAAATAGGGATAACAGACTACATTTTATTTTTAAATATGTGATGTAACTATCATATGCACAGTACTCATCAAAGTACCCAAAGAGAAAAATGGCTATTAGTAAAAGTAGATATTAAATGCCAAAATTTATGCTATCTCTTGAGAAGCTATTATGATGAGAATGGATTTGGTTTTATATTAAAGTTATATATTTCTAGTGAGCAAGGCAGGGGGAAACCAGAAATAACATGAAGTAGTTTCTTTTTCTATTGATCTTCCTGACAATTCACATTGTCATTAACACAGAATCCATTTCCATATTCATCCCTTCATTCATGTGTGCATTCCCATATTCCTTTATTTATCCATGCATGTGTATATTTATTCAACAAATATTTGACCTATTTCTCCAAGCCAGTTTACTTGACTTAGATTTTCTCATGTAATCTTCACAGAAGCTTTATGAGATCAAAGTGTTCCTTCTTAATCTTTTTTTTTTTTCACAGTGAGGAATCAGAATCTCATAAAGATTGAATATCTTGCTAAAAATCACACAGATAATAGTCTCAGAACCACATTCCAACATGGGGCCATCTGATCCCAAAACTCTTTTATGAACAAAATTAAAATACTTAGATATACTCCAAGTGTTCATGAAATGATATGACTGTATAAAATTGTACAATTTTACTTGCTTCTATTAGACTCTGTTTTCCCCATTTTTTAAATTATTTTTATTTCATAATCATATAAATATCTCTGCCATCCAGATAGATTTGGAAAGGGATAGGAAACTGGAAGAAAGAAGCACTGGGGAACAACACAGGGGACCAGATGACATTCCTTTGTAGAGAAGTTGTAGAGAAACTGTGAAAGGAAGTGTCTGATGGCTAAGAGAATCAGCCTTTATTTAGACTTGTGCACTGTTGCAGGACACCTAAAAGCCTAAAAAGCCTCTGCATGTGCCCTGGATTGCCTCCTGCTAATTACTTGATAGATAAGGGGGGTAGTTTAAATGTGGCAGTTTATCTGACCATGTATTCTGTACTGGCTGGTATAAATATTCTCTCATGCTACCATAATCATCGTGGGACTAGCTAGATCTTACCAGCATATTTGCCTGGCCACGCTAGATCTCTAAGTAATTAGACCAGAGAGAAATGCTGTTTGCCTCCAAGCAAGCAAGCATGGCTCCCTGACAACTCAAAGGCAAAAAAAAATACAAAACTACTGTGAAGTAGATGAGACTCTTGTGAAGGCTTGAAGAAATATTTAACTGGCATTAGTATAGTCTTTGGTACAGAGACATGCCATCTCAAAAGCCCCCTTCTCTACCCTATAAAGGTGTTTCCAGGCAGATCTTGGCTCAAGACATTAGCATATAAAAGGGCCTAGGTGAGGTTCTGGGAGAAATTTCCTGAGGGCACTTGATCCTCCCTGCTTCTCATAATAGTGGGAAGTCTGAGTTGCAGCGGGATAAAACCAGCCTGCTTCCTCTCTCCCTCTCTCTTTATGGGCTCTCTTTTGGGGCTTGCACTCTTCTTGGGAGTTTTGTCTTTGTCTCCCTCTTTATAGGGCCTTAACATGTGGTGGCCGCCATCTTGGCCTACAGGTGGCTGGGGTTCTAGCCAGGAATCCTAAGCACAGGGTTTTTCCTATTGTGGATTTGTATGCCTGAACCTGTGATAAGTAAAGCATTTTAAAACTGTATCGGATTCCTGAGTCTTCATCCATTCCCTGCTGGCTTCAGAGGTAGAAGGGGATTCGTTTCCTGGCACTGTTGGGGACCCTGGCGGCATCTCCGACAGTCCACAATTAGAAATTGTTAACTTCTTCCTGGTCTCGCTATTACTTGACCCAAAGCACTCCATGGCGTCATGGTATATATGACCTCTTCATTTTCAAAATTGGAAGTAAATTAGCATTCTTGTTGCTTGATTTTTGTATGTTTATAAATGATTTTCTTCTTCTAAATGTGTCCCTCCTCTAATTCTCAATTCCCCATTGTCTTTTTTCGCACTCAGGAATTACTCCTAGTGGTGCTTAGGGACCATATGGGATACCGAGGATTGAACCCGGGTCTGGCTGTATGCAAGGCAAACACCCTGCCCGATGGACAATTGCTCCGCCCTTTTGCATTCCTTTTTTTTTTTATCAGAAGAGGCATATACAGAAATATCTTTTCCTCATTAAACTGTAGGAAATTTGAGGGCTGAGGTTATTTTATTATCCATGTTTATCTGAAACACTTTCATATTATAGGTACACACTATAACTTAGTTGTAAAATTTAGGTATCCAGTTTGGGCTTGTTTATGTCAGCATTGTGATGGCACACAAACTAGGTTTCTCCACTTTTCAATGTACAGAGGTTTTGGACCTAATTTGATCAAAATTACTGAAGCTCTGAGGATTTTTCTTCATATCTCTAAAAGAGGCTGGGAATTTCCTGCCAAACTGTTCCCCTAGCTGAGCACTGGTTGTCAGTAGTCTCTCATTTTGCCAACTCTTCTTGTAAATTAGGTAAACTCTATGGAAGCTTTACACAAATTTCATTTTTTTCAAGAAGTATTGAACAGCACTAAGTTCCCAGAAGTCCCTGAGCATTCAGATCAAACTAGCAGCCACACTGCTTGCCGTCTTTGTTTCTGTCCTAGTCATGCCAGCACAACTGGTCCCACTGAGAAACTTCTCAGAATTCCTGCTCCAGGGTTTCACTGTACTCAGGAACAGACTGTCTCAAGAAGGCATAGAGATTTTCTAATAGACTAAGCTTCAGGGAATAAATACCAGGAGTTATTTTGGTGAGAAAATTAGGTGCACAGGGGTGCAATTTGATTTTATGTCACTTTGAACTGAGGCTTTGAAATGATCTATAATCTAGAGCCAAGAACAAAAAGAAAATTCAAATTTAGTTTAGTCTTTAAAAATATTATTGAACACCTAATTTGGACCAAATCTGGTGCAGAAACTAAGTAATGTATTGTTTCAAATATACATATAAATCACAGTATCTAATATTTAATATTTTACATGAATTGTGTTAAACACTGCATTAATGACCGTAACTAAGATGATCAGCTAAATGGAAACCATTATACTCTGCAATACCTCACAGTAGTAAATGTGTTTAGTATATAGAATATAGTATGATATTTTATGGAATTGAGTGAGTTCATTCCTTTAGCTATTTGTATTTTACAAATAAATTAAATGGAGAAGATAAAGGTCACAACTTTTATCGTCCAGACTAGTAGATTTATAAATTTGCTTAAACATTGTCGAACTCCTGAAAAGCAAAATCACTCCTTTCTGGGTTTCAGGTTATGGAGAAGAAGGCAGATGATTAAACAAATTAAAAAATAAGTCATTACTTGTGAAGGAAGTCAGTGGTGCTTTTGGAAGTTTAAGGCAAAGAAACGTGTAATTTAGAAAGACTTCACAGAAGTGTATACCCACCTTGATAGACCAGTTAAATGTCTGCAGCTGGAATTGGTGGGGGAGAATTCTTTCTAATGCAGAATAATAATGGATGGAAATACACAGACTGGTAGAAAAATGTTATCATTGGAGATCTATTATACACCAGTTAGGTGGTCTCAAAGACTGTTTCAGTGAGGAAGTGGTAGTATGCGGGAGTGGGAGTATATGTATGCACCACAGTAATAGGAAGAGGTTTCGTGGAAAAGATTGAAATTTACCTTGTTGGAAAATACTTATGTTTTCGTTGTGTGTCAGTTTGACTTATTCAAATAAAGTTTTATTTTTCTCAAATGATTACAGGGCTAACTACTATTTAGTCTTGATGGGAAGTCATCAAGAAACCCACTTCTCAAAACCTTCTGCACTTTTGTTGTTACCATGTCGAGACCTCTTTCATACAATCAGCTGTTTAGGCTGGGTATCCATTCTACAGATGTATAGGAGGCAGAGAAGGTTAAGAACAAAAGGCATGTGTCAGCCAGAGTTATCTCCTTGATCAACAAAATACTAGCTTTCTCTGCATCCCACCAAGTGTACCTCAGTCATACACTATTGGTTAGAATTTGATTTTGATACCAATAGACTCTAGAGAAGGTACATTAGTGGGGGATTTATCTTTTCCAGATAAAATCAGGATTCTTTTTTAAGTTTGGAAGGATAAGTAAGAAGCTTTATGGCAGGTACTTGTAGCTTCTTCTGGGTAAGAAGCTACAAGTACCTGCCATTGTGAACCGCACATGCTCAGCTTCTGTTTAAATGAAAACTTTAAGTTGATAGGGAAATATCTCTGTGGTTAGGGACACATGTTTTACATGCACAAGGGCATTAACTAGAATCCTGAAATCATATTGATAGTTGAACACTGTTGTGTGTAACCCTAGAATTTTCCAAGCAGTACTAGCCCTGGTGGTTTCTGGAACCCAGTAGCTGAGCAATTCTGCATCTGCATGTCTTAGTATTGAATTGCAACTTAGCTTGCTGAGTATAGCCAGAGTGTTCCCTTGTCTTCCTGAGCAACTGCTTGAAATACAAGCTGGCAAATATAAGTGAGTATTCAAGTGGAGTACAAGTTTCTTCAACTTTCTTCAATTTAAAAAGTAAGGGATATGAAGCTTGAGTGAGGGAGAGAGAGAGAGAGAAAGAGAGAGAGAGAGTCAGTGTCCAACGAGGAGCCTTCTTAGTCTAGACTAGACGATCAGATTCACAGGATAGCCAGAGACAGCATTTGGCACCTGCCTATATTCAGGGTCCTCATTCCTTTCTTTTCATCAGGAATTTTTGTAGTAGTCATCAGGTAGACAGCTCAGGTACAGAGAAGAACAATCCACATGGGAGGGTGCAGCCTCTATTATGGAGTCTTCATTGAATCATTTATGCTTGTAAGATTCCAGTGGTATGCTCTCAGTGCGCTGAAAGCACATCACAGCATCCAGTCTCCACAATCTGCAAAAAGTCCAAAGCCAGGTACCAGCATCAGATATCCATTGCCTAGACTTCCTAGTTCAGATAAATCCCATGTAATGTGGTCATTTGTCAAGCAGTATTGATAGAACTTTTAAATGATAGATTGACACATGTCATTACATAGCATTATTATTTTCGGGAAAATAGAGAATTTGTCCAGTGGCAAGATTATTTTATTTTTTGTTTTTTGATAACCTACACAGAGCAGTACTCAACGCCTTAAGTTTTGTGCTCAGGGAGTCACTCCTGCCGGATCTCTGATACTTCACATTATTGAGATTAAACCAAGGTCCCCACTTGCATTTAGCACATTGAGTTATCTCTTTAGCCATAGTGGTAAGATACTTGATACAGGGAAAAGTTGTTTGCTAAGATATTTCTCAGATCCCTTTTAATTTGTAACCTATTGATAAAACCATGCAAATGTTTTCAGGTTATGAGATAATTGTATCATATTTTTTGTTAAAAAGTATCTCTGAGATTCATCTGTGGGCTAATTATATAGGACACACTAGTCTCACAAAAAGATATTTGAGGATATCTGTTTTGCCTGTGTATAATTATTTAGTTTTAATAGTCTTTACATTTAAAGGTATTTTACATTTGTGGAAAAATTAGTGAGAAAGTGGAGAGATTTCCCATATACGTCCCCCCCAGACCCCCTGGCACAAACTCTCCCACTATCAAAAACTAGTATTGCACTGATGCATGTGTTAAAATTGATCAATGTGAAGTGACATCATTGTTATAGAAAGCCCACAGTTCATATTAAGGTTCTTACTCACAACTGTGGGTTTAAATAAATTTATAGTCAAGGATCTACTGTTTTATTTAGCAGACTAATTTTATTACCCTAAAAGTTCTCTGTGTTCCAGCTTTACATTCATCTCTCTACCAATTCTTGGCAAATACTGGCATTTTTCAGAGTTTCCAAGTTTTGTTTCTTTCAGAATAACATGTCGTTGGAATCACAAAGAATACATAATTAGTATGTGGCTATGTTCCCCCCCATGTTTTTTTTGTGACTAGAAGGTTGAACACCTCTAACACATTTTGAATAGGAAACAATCCAGATCAAATATCCACTGTAACAGGGCCTCAGATCTAGTTGAAGAAGTCAAACAATAAATAAACTAAAAAGTGAATGAATGAATGTAATTAAAATAATTCAGAAAAAATTAAACATGGGAAAGTGAGACTGAGACTTTCTGTTTTCTACACAGCATTCAGAGGTATCCTCTGTGGTCTGAGAGCATCTGAACAAACACCCAAATTATGAGAGGAGACTAGCTTTCTGCCTGTGCGGAGGACATTTCATTGTCAGAATGACATCTTCAGAGTCTTATCCAAATCCCTCAATGAAATTGAAAGCTAGAATAATATTACAGGAAAACTAGCACAAATGAGGAACCTCTGATTGAGTTCCCATATGTGTTGATCTCTGTTCTTCCCACTTGACCTTTTTTCCAATTGACATGGAGGATAGGTATTAGTAGTCTCATTTTATAGAGGATGAACTATGGCTTAGAAAATCATTTTCTCAAGGTTACATGGTTCATGAATGCTTCGAATGAAATGTAATTGAAGTCTGTGTGACTTCACAATCATTACTCTTTGTTCATCATTCTATACCAGCATTAACAAATAGCCCAGGCAATATTGTCTACTGTGTAAATCATGTTTGGGTGGGAATATGGCAAGGGGGCATTATGCAGGTAGTTATTCTCTCTCTTTATATTAGGAGGAAGGGACCAGAATTGTTTGTTTACTTTTGGTTGCCTGACTCTTTGCGATGGTTTTGCAAAGCTCAGATAGAATCACTGAATCTATTTAAGGTTTTGTCCAAGACAAGTTGATAGTCAAATAAATCATGAAATACTGTTCATTATGTAATGTGCATAACAAATTTATCCCAGGGAGCTGTTTGTTGTGCAGTAATCCCTGGAGATGACTTGTTGTTTGAGGCTGAGGGAGCTCTTTTTCTCTAGTTCAATGCACATTTACACAATGCTCTGACTGAACTAAAACAGTACAATTAGAATAGAAGATTTCTCTTTTCCTCTATCCTATTTCTCTCTCTACTTAGTTTTTGGGGATTTGGAGCCACAAGGTACTCAGAACATACCCCAGGCTCTGTGCTAGGGATCACTCCTGGTGGTCTCAGTTAGACCATACGGATGCTGGGGATCGAAACCAAGTTTTCTGCATGCAGGGCAAACAACATATCTGCAGTGCTATCACTCCAATCTTTTCATTTCTCTCTTTTTTCTCTCCCTTCTCTCTTTGGTAGATTAAAATAAGTATTTACAATTCGTTAAGAAATGGGAACAAGCTGGAAATTCCTAATTGATCCTCCTATAGTCATAAATACTCAATTTGCTCACATTGTTTCCTGGAAATAATGCATTTCCTTTTAATTTCTCCTCATTCCCTTCTACTGTGGTTCCCACCCTCAGTCCCTATAAATTTTTCTTTCTTGCTTTAGTCAGCCTCGCCCTCTCTTCTGATGCCTCTCTATCCATTTTCTTATTAACATGTGTCCATAACTGAAGTTCAATTCCTTTTTAAAAATATGCACTTGCACTTATTTTTTTTTTAAAAAAGAACTATGCACACATACACATACACACACATACACACACACATCAAGTTCCTAGTACTTTCCTTTTCTCTTTCTCTCTTACAGCAGTGTTTATGCAGTGATCTAGCTTCATTGTCACCATTTCCTTTTTTCTCAAGTACTCTTTTTTATACTATGCATATCTCATCAAAAATTACCAGATCGTCTTTTTATTACCACATTCCTTGAAAACATTTCACCTGGTCAGTGCTTGGAAGATCATACTTTGACAAATTTCACTTTGTGCTTATTCATTTTTGATGAACTAGGTCTCTTCAGTCTTTTTAATGTGACTTTACTTAGCCTTCCCACTCCAACCAATAATGTCTTGCTACCTGTCTCACAATAGTTCACTTTTCCCTGTGGTAAAAGTTACTCCATAAATGCCATTTATCTTTCTGGCATAGAAACTGGTATTCTAATGTTTTATGATAAACACAAATCCTGAATGTTCTCCTCTATTTCAAAAGATCCAATTACGATCTGTAGATATTTGACTCATATTTTTGCTTTGATCACTTTCTACACAGCCATGTGCCCTGCTAAACCTCTCAAAGAGCAGGATTTAAAAGCACCTTAAACTCACTGAGCACAGAATTTCCTCTTTGACTTTAACTCTCCTCTACATTGTTAATGTTTCCATCTCAGTTGATAAATGGTACATTTTTTCATTCACTTCCCTGAGCCAGAAGAAGACATTCCATTTAAAAAAAAATATTATACCACCATGAGATAAACAATTACAAAGATGTTCATTTTGGGGTTTCAGTCATACAGTGTCCAGCACCCGTCCATCAACCAGTACCCATTTTCAACCACCAATGTTCCTGATTCCCTCCCCCCTCACCCGGTCTGCTCTATAGCAGCTGGCACTTTGCTTCTCTCTCTATTTGTCTTTCTCTCTCTCTCTCTCTCTGTATCTCTCTCTCTTTCTCTCTCTCCTTCTCTTACACATTGTGGCTTGCAATAGATACATTTAGAGGTTATCATATAGATCCCTTTGCCTACATTGAATGCTCACTTCTAGGCTGATGTTATCATTTCCAACAATTATTACTCTCTTCCTTTCTCACTCTTTTGACTAGGGCATGCTGCCAATCACCACCTCATCACTTGCCCATCTCCAGCTTCCTAACCTTCTTTTTGTCTGATTCCTGTGATTCAGTTTCATCTTTTTGGTTGAATGTCAATGCTAGACTCTTTTTTTTTTTTGCTTCTGGGGTCACACCCAGCGATGCTCAGGAGTTACTCCTGGCTCTGCATTCAGCAATCACATGGTGTGCAGAGGACTGCATGTGCATGGAGATGGAACCCGGGTTGGTCTTGTGCAAGGCAAATGTCCTCCTTGCAGTACTATCACTTGGGCCCTAGTGCTAGTGTCATTTGATTTCCCCACGATGCCAGTCAAGCTCTGTCCCGCGACAAAGAACCTTCTCAAATTGAAGATGTGAGCTTCCCCTTCCCTGGAATCCTCAGAGGTGCTCATTCTTGAGCACTGTGACTATTTTCCTCCTTTGACTGTCCGTTCTTTTTCTTTTTTCTTTTTTGGGTCACACTCATTGATGCTCAGGGGTTACTCATGGCTCTGCACTCAGGAAATACTCTTGGTGGTACTCAGGGATGGACCATATGGGATGCCAGGGATCGAACCAAGGTCTGCCTCATGCAAGACAAACGCCCTACTCACTGTACTATTGCTCTGCCCACCCCACATTGTCATTGTTAATTTTCTTTAGATTTCCCAATGCAGTGTTTCATAGTAAGAGATAAACATTTCAGGTAGTACTTATCAAAAAATTTTTTGGAGTGTATGTGGAAAATGCTAGTTTTAATATTCATTTGCATATAAAGTCAAAAAATATTTTTTAGTATTCTGCATGTGCTTGGAACCCTTCCCCAGTTACTGATGAGGGTGCTTCAGGTTACAATTCAGGAGAGAAGCAGAGACATAATCACGTAGTTGCAGTGTTCAATTGGCCTTTTCATATTGATTTCATTGTGAAAATATGTCATCTACAGGGCCCAGTTTCATTATTTGTAGTTTGTGTTTTTAGTTTTACTTAAGTAGCCCACACAAATTCAATAAGCAACTTAAAAATATTCATCAAAGGAAAGCACGGATTTTAGACACTATTGATAAGATAAAAATGAAAGTGAATTAAAAGTTAAATAGATGATCCAATAAGATAATATTAGTGATTTTTAAAATATTATCAATATCATTAAAAATATTGATATCCCTATCCATAGTGAAGCTGAACCTATAAATATACTTATATTTGATATATTATTTAATATATATATGCTATATATATGGGTATTACAAACATGTGCATATGTATGCATATGTTTCTTCTAATTTGATGTATATTCTCAAAGCAAAAATTATGATTTTCTTGTCTTAGTGCTTCTGACTGAGGTAAAATTGATGTCTTCCCACATAAATTTTTCAAATTTCAGCTGAAATATTATATTCTTATTGCATTTATCCTTATCTAAACATTTACATTTGTGTCTGTAATTATTCCATCACTCCTTCATTTAGCAACATATTCCATGTAGAAGAAACCAGGTCTTTTCTTCTAGTCTTTGATACTGCTTTTTTTTGTTTGTTTGTTTTTGGCCATACCTGGCAATGCTCAGGGGTTACTCCTAGCTCTCCACTCAGGAATTACTCCCTGATGGTGCTTGGGGGGGGGAACCATTGGGATGCCAGGAGTCAAACCAGGTCTGGCCACATGTAAGGCAAACTCCCCACCTGCTGGACTATTGCTCCGGCCCCTAGCCTTTGGTACTAATACCTCTAGTTAATTCTAGTGTTCTGATGACCACATCCTGGATGTTAAGTTAACAACAAGGGGATGAATACATATTGCCAGATATTATAAGTATATTTAACAGTTAATTCTTTAACTTGTAAGATAGGCTTGGGATGCTGCTAAAGACAGCCTTGAAATCATTTAGTAAGTATATGATAAAATTCTTTTTTTTTTTTTTGCTTTTTTTGGGGTCACACCCGCGATGCTCAGGGGTTACTCCTGGCTCTGCACTCAGGAATCACTCCTGGCGGTGCTCGGGGGACCATATGGGTTGCCGGGGATCGAACCCTGGCCGGCACAGGCTGGCCTCGTGCAAGGCAAGCGCCCTACCGCTGGGCTATCACTCCGGCCCAGTATATGATAAAATTATCTGACATTTACTGTAATCATATTTGGAGTCATTAATGTGAAGATTCAATATATCTGCTCTTTTTGAATATTTTGTCTTACATGATACCTTACCTTAAAAATATGAAAATATATAAGAGAATATCTACTACATAATGTTCTAATGAAGAGGATCCTGTATCCATTGGACCTCGCAGTTTCACTAATGATGTTCTCTCAAGAACAAAAAACATTAACTCAAAAATATATGTGCACATTATAGTCATTGTAGCTAGGATGTATAACCACACAAATTTCAAAAGAGATAAATTTATAAAGTATTTGTTGCATATATATGTATATATACATCCCTTGATCACTTGACATACTGTTATTCATCAATTTGCTCAAGGAGGTGCCAGTATCATTTCCATTTGACACTATCACGTGACAGCGTAGTCCAATGGCATCTGGTTGCTTCAGGAATATGAAGAGCCTCAAACCGTTCGTTCTGGGTCTAGACGAAGAAGTCTGACCATCTTGTAGGTGGGCGACCATGTGATCTTTTGACGTCCCGTAGGGTCCAGTCAGTAACAGCTCTAGTCCAGCTGTCGTCTCCAAATCGCATTACATGTCCAGCCCATCTGATTTTTTGATGCCTTGGCAAACAGCGTCCCTGACTCTGGATTGCCGAGGGAGGTCAGAACTTCAGATTCCTTCTCTCACTTGAGTGAGGCGTGATATTCCAAACATAGCTCTTTCTTTTCTTTTCTTTCTTTCTTTCTTTTCTTTTTTTTTTTTTTTGCTTTTTTGGGTCACACCTGGCAATGCTCAGTGCTCAGGGGCTTACTCCTGGCTCTGCACTCAGGAATTAGTCCTGGCGGTGCTCAGGGTACCATATGGGATGCCGGGGATGGAACCCGGTATGGCGTGTACAAGGCAAGCGCCCTACCTGCTGGACTATCGCTCCAGCCCCCAAGCATAGCTCTTTCGATTCCTCTTTGGCAGACCTGAATCACATTCTTTTCCTGCTTTCATAGGACTCAGGGCTCTGAGGCACATGTTAATGCAGAGAGAATGGTGGAGTCAAGAGATGTGCCGGAGCCAGAGGTTCTTTGTCCTTTCGGCTATTTCTTCGATGCCTTTGAAGGCATTCCATGTTGCTCTCTTCCTTCTGCGCAGCTCAAGTTTTGGGTCCTTTATCATGTTGACTTCTTGACCTAGGTACACAAAACTGCTGCATTCAGAGATGTTTGTTCCATTGAGAGTGAATGGGGCCTCTGGAACTAGTTCATTTTTAATGAACATAGTTTTGTTGAGATTCAGCTGTACACCTATCTTTCCACATTCTCGGTTGAAGTCAGCCAGCATTTGTGCCACTTGGCTAATGTTTGGTGTTATTAGAACGATGTCATCAGCGAAGCGGAGGTGGTGTAGTTGACAATCATCTATCTTCACTCCCATTCCTCCCTTTCTAATTGTCAAGAACAAAGAAACAAAAGATGAAAAAAAGAACAAAAAAAACCCCAAAAGATGAAATCTTGCATTTTGCTGCAACTTGGATGGATCCAGAGAGTATCATATTATTATTATTATTATTATTATTGTTGTTGTTGTTGTTGTTGTGGTTGTTGTTGTTGTTGTTATCATTATTATTATTATTTCTTGGGTTATACCCCACATGCTTAGGGGTTACTCCTATCTCTATGCTCAGGAATTGAGAGTATCATATTAAATGAAAGTAAATCAGAGGGAGATTACAAATACTGGCTCGCCTCACTCATCTTTGGTTTATTGAGAAATAATACAGCAAAATAAATAGCATTGAATCCTTTCAAATCCTTGAAATTTGATGATAAAACTCAGATTACCAAGAAGTAGGAGAGAAATGGTAAGTAGCAGTCTAGTAGTGATTTAAGGCTGTTGAAAGAGACTTTAGGCACTTTAGTTAATAGAAGTTTAGTGACTGCACATCAAAGTCATTCATGTTAACACTGCTGTGATATTGTTACCTAAATCACAATAAAACGTAAAAAACATTTTAATCGCTTTAGTGTTCTAATTCTTCCAGAACTTGTATTATCTATTATGTTCATTAACTTCAAGTAGTTGATTTACTTTGTTTTTCTGGTGCTTCCTGTCATGCAGAAACTCTTGTCATTTACAATTGAAATACTTTCTTTTGTATTTCAAATTTTTTGATTTCAGCACAATGCTTTCTTCTTTCGAACTGGATGTGTCAAAAGTGAATTGTGATAGATGCAAAGGAAGTGAAGTGTGGTATTTAATAGGTAAACTTAAATGTTGCATGCAAATTTCAATACCCTATTAAAATGGAAGAAGCCAGAGTAGAAGGAAGGAAAGTAGGTGATGTGAAAACATAATAAAAATCAGTTTCTTTGGACCTGGAAGAAACATGGTGACAGTGTCTTGTCAGTACAATGTGCAGGCTTTCTTCTGTCCGTGGGTAATGAGTCACGGAAACTGAAAGCTGATGAGTCAGAGCGTATAGTTGCTGCTCTAATTTGATCATCCTAGCACATGTAAATAAAATATTATTAGAGAGATGGAAATGTTCTATTGTCAGGTAAAGCAAGCAGAAAAGGTTTGCAAATAGAAAATGCTTTAAAGTTTTGACATCTGTCAAGTTCTGTAAATTCCATAGGGAAATTGTATTACAAGAAGTGTATTATGAAAATATTCAATCATCCATAAATTTGAATAAAGGTATAATGAATGCTTATAATCTCTCTGTGTAGATTTAATAATTATTAGCATTTTATAAAATGTGCTTCACCCATAACACCATTTAGTGTACATGCTCATATATCTATATGCCCCTGTTTTTCAAGAAAGTTGCTAATACCTTCTGAAACAGAACCTAATCTCCAAGTGTGTGCATTCTTTTTACAAAATAAACCACAGGTTTATGCGGACCTCATGGCTAAGTCCACTGAGCTTTTGTGGAGATGGAGCTAGGGTCCCTTTCTCCCACCTCTGTCCCATCCGGGAGGCCACAAACTACTCCTGGCTGTCAGCTGTGATCCATAGTTACAGATACATGGACAGAGCTGCTATTCTTCCCGTGCTGATCATGAGCCGTGAGAGGAGGGAGGGCGGGTTCTGAGCCGGCCCCGCCACCTCAGTAGAGCCTCAGAAGAAGCCAGAGGAACAACTCACACCATTATGGCAGTCATTTTTAATGGTCAGACTCCACAGCTCATCAGAGCTCCACCCAAGAGAGAAGCCAATCTCAAGCCTTGTCACAGACCTACCCTATAGAGAAAACGATTTCAAGCCCAGGTATGGGGTCTTGGCATCTAAAGTCACCAGGGTTCCATGGAGATGGAGGCGGGGTGCGTTTTCCTACCTCTATCCCCTCTGGGAGGTGTGGTGGACCCACCTATAAACTGCTCCTGGATTGTCAGACATGATCCAGAGATGTAAATCCACGAGGTAGAGCTGCTACCATTGAGCAGTTTGCAAAGTCACACATGTAACAGTACAACAAACTAGTAGAAACCAACCAGGTTCTAGAAATTCAGATGGTCAATGCAAGAACAGATTTAGACCATATTAGCCCAAAACAAACAAGATATAAAAAAGTCATGACTTTATCAGTACCATTGCCACGTATGGGCTGCAATGGACAATATAATTGGTGCCACCTAAGGGACCAGGCATGGGTCTGGGTGTGGTGTGAAATGAGTGTCTTTAGTGGTGGGAACACACTTGATCACTTGATCACCTGAATCCTGTTATTCACCGATTTGCTTGAGCAGGCACCAGTAACATTTCCATTGGACCCTATCACGTGCCAGTGTAGCCCAATGGCATCTGGTTGATTCAGGAATATGAAGAGCCTCAAACCGTTCCTTCAGGGTCTTGACAAGGAAGTCTGACCATCTTGTAGGTGGGAGGCCATGTGATCTTTTGACATCCCGTGGGATCCAGTTGGTAATGGCTCTAGTCCAGTGGTTGTCTCCAAATCACATTACATGTCCAGCCCATCTGATTTTCGATGCCTTGGCAAACGAGACAGCGTCCCTGATTCTGGAATAGTGACAGAGGTCGGAGCTCTGGATTCCTTCTCTCACTTGAGTGAGGCGTGATATTCCAAGCATAGCTCTTTCAATTCCTCTCTGGGAGACCCAAATAGCATTCTCATCCTGCTTTTGTAGGGCCCAGGTCTCTGAGGCGTATGTTAATGCAGGGAGAATGGTGGAGTCTAAGAGATGTCAGGGAACACACTGGTGGTGGGATTTGTGTTGGATGATGAAATATTAAATAAAAAAGCCTACGGGTTTAGAACAGTATTAGGTATGAAAAAAAGAAGAGAGAGTACAGAGACTTCACCTATAATAACTGCTTTGCCATTAACTACATATGCTTTGCCATTAACTGCATATGCCTCAGTAATCAGTATCTCTCACTACAGTGGTCATTATTACTTTAAATTTGCAACTTTTACTAGGTTCATTCTAGTTGTTGGGTGTATTATCAATTGGGGAAATTTATAATACTTTATAGTTAGCACAATAGCAATATCCTTGAACAGGAAATTCAGTTCTTTGATTGCTTTCTGTGATGTTTTCTAATTTTCCTCATATAGATAAGTTACAGATTTTGTTAAACTTGTACCTAAGTATTTGATTTTAGTAGTGCTAAAATATATTGTGTTTTAAATTTCAAATTATAATTGCTAGTTTAAGGGACTATGTCCTTCTATGTCAGCGTTATAACCTGCAGCTAACTTTATAAATGCTTATTATTTTCATGAATGTTTTTCTCAGTCATTTCTAAATTTTTACATAGATAATGGCTTTATCTGTAAACAACGTGTTTGAAAACAAGGACTCCATTCCAAATATATGTGGTTTTGATTTTTCACTTAACATTTGGATAGATTCATGTACGATGTAGTTTTAAACAAACAAAATACATATAGAAAAGGTAAAAAGCCCCCCATTTCAATGTTATATTATTTTAACTGTAATAACAAAAAAAAACTAGAACAAAATGATGTTTAAAAACCTGATGTAACTTCATATTTTATTTCCTTTTCTTTTTGTGTTCTCAGGACTTTAAGTATAAACTTGGAAAGCAATAGTCTGGGTTTGCATATGCCCTATTCAAGATCTTATTAGTAAAACTCTGCTTTCTTGCCATTAAGTATATGTGAATTATCAGGCTTTGTATGTGTTTGTATATGCAGGCATTTTTTGTTAAGTTGAAGGAATTATCTTCTAATATTAGCTTACTGAGTTTTTATTTTTATCGTCAATAGATACTGGATTTTGTCAAGTACTGTTCTGCATCCATAGATACATTTCTGTGATTTTTCTTTGTTAGCTTGGTGATGGATAGCGTTCATTTCTAATTGTTGAACCAACCTTGCATACCAGAGGTAAATTCCACTTGACGTCACATGTTCATTTTATGTATGCATATAAATAAATATGTATGTAATTAGACATGTCTAGAGTTACTCACCTAATACTGAATTAATAGATTTGTGCCTATATGATGAGATATATTGTGCTATGGTTATATTTTTGATTAAATTTATTCTTCTTGTTTGGGTTTTAGTTTAACTTCATAAGATAAACTTAAGGAAATTGTCCTTTATTGTCTTCTAAAATATTTTGTTAGAACTCACCTGTAAATAGAACTGAATCTGGATACTTGACATGAATTTTATAGATTATAGATATAAGTAATATCTTTAATGGACATATGAATCTTGGATTGTCTTTCTTACTATGCATCTAATTTTTTTTTGCAGTTTGTGTCTTTCAATAAATCTATCTAGCTTACTTTATACAAAATTTTTTGGATTTGTGGGCAGAGTTGTTCATAGTTTCCCTTACTATAGATTTTATGTCCTTGGAATGTAAAATGATACAGGCTATGATTTCTCATATTATTAAATTTTGTCCTTTTTATCTTAGCCTGGCTAGAGGCTTGGAGAATTTATTGATATTTGCAGAGGACTAGATTTGGCTTCATTGATTATATTTTCAGTGTTTCTTATTCCTTCTCTAGAAACAAATTATTCTAGTTGTCTAGTATGTTAATCTATTGATTGCCAGTCTGAAAAAATGCTGTATCATAAGATAATGTATAAGCTATGAAATTTTAAATGGGACCAGTGGAACATTTTACTGGTATTTTTTCAATTTATACCTTTTACAAATATCTATTTATTATAGCACTTATATATATATATATATCCATAATATTTCACCAGACTGTGAGACATTTTAATCAATTTTTTTTCTTCAGTATTAAACAAATCACCAAGTAGCTTACTATCAAAATACTCTACAAATAGACTGAAGAAGAGTGTTTAGTTCATTCTCTCTATGGGTTTGTCTTAACTGAACTATATTCAATATTAGCATATTTATTTTATTCATATATTTATTTTAAGCAGTGTAAAGAATGTAGTAAACTATTTCTATTTTTCTTTAAACAAATACCATCTCATTGTAACTCAAATTTGCTAGCATTATGAAAGTGAATCAGATAACTGGGTGGGAAAAGATGAATGATAATGCTGGATACTCAACTTTTAGTTGCTGAAGAAAATTCTGAATTTAAAAGTAAAAGCAGTTCAATGGTTTAAGACTGCACAGCTAGACCAAGGGTTGAGGTGTTAGCCTTGTACACAGTTAGCTCAATTAGATCCCAATCACTGAATATGTTTCCCCTTGTAACTAGGAGTTACTCCTAAGCAAGGAGCCAGGAGTAATCCCGAAGTTCCAAAGGGTATGGCCCCAAACAAAAGAAACCAAAAGTTGGGGCCAGAGTGATAGTCCAGCGGGTAGGGCGTTTGCCTTGCACACGGCCGGCCGGCCTATGCCGGCCTGGGTTCGATCCCGGCATCCCATATGGTCCCCCGAGCACCGCCAGGAGAAATTCCTGAGCAAAGAGCCAGGAGTAACCCCTGAGTATCGCCGGGTGTGACCCAAAAAAGCAAAAAAAAAAAAAGTGTTTTAATGGTAGCAGTTAGCAGTGTAAAAATTATGGCCCTCTAAGTCAGCAGATGTGTGCTAGCAACAATCTGTCTTGTGGTTTTAGTTAAAAATTATCAACAAGCAGTCTGACTATTGAAAACAAGAAAAGTCACAATACAGGGAGTTTGCATACCAGATAATGAGAGATTTTGAGACCAACACACAGGAAGTGACACCTGTTACTGATAGTAACAAGTTGTACCATACAGTTTGATTCTAAACTTGATGCTGATACATACATGACATAGTACAGTCCCTGAAATTTTCCTTCACGACATTTCACACTGACTGGCCCTATAGATATAGGTTTTTCCATTTTGTGTGGTTGTCTTTTCGTCGTGTCATTGATCTTGAATATCTGTCCTTTGATTTTTGTAAACACTAAGCAACCAGGTTTAAAGCAATGCAGGTCAATAGAACTTTTTTGTGGTGATACAAATGTATGTATTGGGGCTGGAGCGATAGCACAGCGGGGGCATTTCATTTGCATGTGGCCAACTTGGGTTTAATCCCCAGTATCCCATATGGTCCCCGAGCACCGCGAGGAGTCATTCCTGAGCAAAGAGCCAGGAGTAACCCCTGAGCACCTCCGGGTGTGAGCCAAAACAAAAAAAAAACAAACAAAAATAATGTATGCATTGTCTGACATATGGTTATTGAACATTTGAAATATGAATGCTATAATAAAATAGATGAGATGAGAAAATGAGAAGAGATGGAGATAGTTTTTCCATACACATATTGGCCTTCTGGACATCTTATTTGAGAAAATGTTTATTAGGTTCTTCTCCCCATTTTTTTCTTTTTGGATTACACTCAGCAAAGCTCAGGGGTTACTCCTGACTATGCACTCAGGAATTACTCCTGGTGGTACTTGGTGCGCCATATGGGATGCTGGGGATTGAACCCAAGTTGGCTGTGTGCAAGCAAATGTCCTACAAACTGTGCTGTCTCTCTGACCCCTCCCCATTTTTTTGATGAGCTGTTTTTATTATGTTTTAAAAGTGTGTTCTAATTATCACAAACGTGTGGGAGTCAGGAGGCTAGGTAAGACAGAACATGGAACAGCGTGCTAACAATTGTCGAGGGTACTAATGCCAACCTAGAACTGAGCATTAAATACAGGCAAAAGATACACATGACAACCCTTTAATGTATGTTCTGTAATCCATAGTCTGGAAGGGAAGGAAAAGAGAAAGAGAGAGAAAGGGAAAGAAATAAAGAACCTGCCATGGAGCAGGGCTGGGGGTGGGGGAGGGAACCGGGGCCGTTGGTGGTGGGAGATGGGCACTGGTGGCGGGATGGGTGCTGGAACACTGTATGACCAAAACCCAAATATGAACTTTTTAATTGTATATCTTTGTAATTGTAAAAATAAAAAATTAAAACAAAAAGTTTAGGCTTGATGAAAAAAAATTAAAGTGTGTTCTACATATTGAACACACTTGGCTAGATATTTCGGTGATTTTTAAATATTTTATTTCTCTTCACCCTCTGGTAAACAAAGTGTTAAATTCATCATCCTTTTTAGGCCAGTTATAGGCCATGTTCTTCATTTCATTTTATTTCTCAGGTGCAGAGTTGATCACAGGCTTTGTTCTTCATTTTATTTCTCAGGTTTTATAGCACAAAATGGATAAACTTTTTTTTGTTCTTTTGGTTTACCCTAGCAGTGCTCAGGGCTTATTCCTGGCTCTGCGCTTAGAGATCACTTCTGGGACTACTCAAGGGCCCACAGGGGGATGCCAGGATTGAACCAGGCTTGGCAGCAAACAGCAAGCGCTCTACCTGTGGAACTGTTGCTCCAGCCCTGGATGACTCTTTGATCAATATTTGGTGAAAAGAAGAACTTTTTGTGATCAAGGGCTTATTTGACATTTGTCTTTTGAGAGAGGAGATAAATCACTGGAAAACAATCAGGAAGGATATTTTTTCTACCGCCTTTAGTTCTGGGGCCTGCTTCCGTTCCTCCCACTTTGTCACACCTCCTTAATACACATTTGGTACTAATAGGCAGTGTGTCATTGATGACACAACAGCCTGAACCTGAATCATCACAGCAGGGCTTACAGAAAATTGCTACACCATGTGTATTAAAGAAATAAAAATGTGCTCGCATAAAAGATGGAGCAAAAAATGATGTCTCTCACCTCTTGAATTAGACAAGAATTAAATTAAACAGAACATCACATCCCTGTGAATTGTGAACTGGGATTTTTCCAAATAAAGAGGCTTTCCGTAAGTTACTCTATTTTTCTCTCTTCTATTAATCTGCTTTTACCACTTTAAGTCATAGTGTCATTCTTTCTATTTTCTAGTTCTGTTGTTAGTCATTATTCATAGATCAAACATTAATGGACAGTTCTAGAGTCAAATTCCTGCTCTTGCACATAAAAATCAGATTTAAGCATTCTAATGCTTAATGCTCTGCAAATCTTACACACATTTTCCACCTAATTACCAAACTGGTCATGTTGCCCTGTCTCATATAATATGTTCTGGTATTACTTGCAGAATTCTATTCCATTGCTTCTGTCTCTCTTCCCTCTTATCCTGACACTGACCTATTTCTCACTCCTGACCGATATTCTGACCCACTCTCTTTAATTGGGTCATGGTGCAGTTCTCTTTCTTGCAATGACAGTGCAGGAGCCCAACAGAATTCTCTGTGTAATGGTCTTTACTCTTCACTAGTCAGGTGAATTTAAGGATGAGTAGAATGTTATGAGCAAGGTCAGCTTTGGAAGTAAGACTTAGATCTGGCTCCCAGAATTTTCCATGGCAGCCTATCATAGTTTGAAGTGTGGTTGGACAATCACACACAGCGACAATATCAAGATAGGGAGAAGAATCACAATGACATTTGTTGGTGGTTCTGGTCCATGTACATGAAGCAAGGTTTCAGGGAAGCCATGAGATAGAGTGCAAGGATAAATTCAAGTAGAAGAATTGAGACCTAGAACTGGCTCCCCTGTTGTAATCCTGCTTCTTATTTACCATGTTAATTTAAGGAAAAATTTGGCTTATGGTTGTCCTGTGTTAATTGGTGATATGAATAGTCCATCACTGAAAGCAAAAAAGAACACATAGGAGAATGTGTCTAAAGTATTCTAGTATAGGACCACTCAAGAGATAGTACCTCATATATATATATATATATATATATATATATGTATGTATGTATATATATACATATATATATATATATATGTAGGAAAGGAACATGAAATGAAGAGTAATGGACAGATGGCACTTGATATATAAAGCATCAATAGATGTTCTTAGCTCTGTCTTTCTGGATTACTTACTCTTGCCCCAATATTTCTGTGGATCCTGTGAGAGTCTGGCTCAGCCTGTGTACACTTTTCTCTTCCCACTTTCCACTTGACAGTTTGTCTCCCGAAACCACAGCCTCTAATTTTCTTAATTACAAAATTGCCCTCAAGCCTATGATTCCAGCATGTTGCTGTTTTCTCATTAATTGTTCTTTAAACAATGAGTAGAGTCCATAATTTCCTCCAACAACTTCTGAATGTGTTTTTCTGAATTTGCTGAAACACTAAATGACAACTCATAAATTTTACTTGTCAAGGTAGAGAAAAAGGTTTCTCTCAATTTAGTCCTCACACCCCTGCACCTAGAACACAGTGTGGTGCCAATGAGACACTTTGTGCAGTGTTATGGAATGTTTGGATCCATTTGCATGGTAATTCTGTGCATTGATTTGTGTTGCTGATATCTGGGCATCAGGCCACCTAGTCCTGAGGATCTCCTGGAATGAGGAAGGAAATCTTGAAATCCTTCCATTCTGTTTTTTTCCATCTCAGAATCACACTGTAATTTCCAAAAATTTCCTGTTTTATTCCCCTAATTTCTTAGACAATTCTCTTCTACCAAAATTCTAATGGTAAATCTTCACGAGTTCAGAAGATGCTGAATGGGAGACTGTCAGAGGGATGTCCAAGGATTTGAGGGCTTAGAGATACAAATGGTACTGATAGTCCAGTGAGGCTGCATCTTGCTCTTCTCTCTTGGCACTGTGGACCACATGTGGGAAGCTTCTAGGAAATTCTTTGCTAGTGCAGAACCCTCTGGGACTATCTTAGGCACCTTCCGCATTGATCTGGTTAACTTGCTTCCCAGTTTAACCTCTGACTGCCCATCATGCTGCATTTCTTGATGTCAAGGATGCTCCATTCTTCTCCACATTTGTGTGTTGTCTAATAGTGCCTGAAAGAGATATTTATGTCAAAAACATATGATAAAAGGATAAAAAATCAATAAAGCAGTAGAACATGCTTAGTATGTGCAAGATCCTAAATTTGCTACCAAGTGCATCTGGACCTTGTGGCTCCCAGCATTGTCAGGACTGAGCAGAACAGCTGTATTGTGAGGTCTGAACAAGGACATCTCAGGCCTGTGCCTCTAAATGGAGCAGAGGCTGCAGTGCCCCAGGGCCCTCCCCAGAATTCTACTAGTAGTGATCACTGTTAACACACACACACACACACACACACGCACGCCACACACACACACATAGAGCTTATTTAAGCTTGTAGGGCCTCAATTTTCTAATTTGTGAAATCAGTGATGATGCCTCATTTAATTGTCGAGCATATTAAATGAGACCAATCAACTGAGCAAGGCGAGCATAAAACTTACATCATCGGCAGATCCAGGGAAAATTTAATGGGTGATTCCTGAGGCAGCAACTTTGATCTCCAACACCACTGTACATGCAGAATATGATGACATGAGCACTAACGTGTGTAACCCTCGCAACACAACACACCATGTGATCTATAGTGTGCCACCGCCTGATGTGTTTGAGCACACAAACTAACCTGTGCAAGCACATAACCAAAAGTGACCATGCCATGTATTCATCACAACCACAAGAGAAGGGAAAGTTAAAAATATTGTTAGTTTACTTTGTGTCAAGTAAATGTGGTTTTTACTGTTACCATCATGGTCTTCTCATCTTTCAGAGAATTTCTTAGCCAAGGAGAAATTCTTCTTACTTTACATTTAATGTTTCAATTTTCTGGACCTGGCACCTCAGAAGTTTGGAGAAGTCATAGTCAAGTTTCTTGTTCTGTTTTGTTTTGTGGTGGGGCCACTCTTGGTTGTGCTCAGTGCTTACTCGTAGCTCTGCTTTCAGGAGTCGCTCTTGTCAGGATCAGAGGGCCATATGCGGTGCTGAGGTTTAAACCGGGGTCAGCTACATGCAAGGCAAGCACCCTACCCCTGGAACTATTGTGCCAGCCACTTGAAATTCTTCCTCTCTATACTCTCTTCTGTCTCCCTCGACTCTGTTGCAGCTTTGATTTTCTTTTTATTTTCCCTTATCTTTGCTAACTCACTCCATAAAGAGGTGCTTGTCTTTGCTACTTCTAGACAAGAAAGTGTACATTAATCTTGCTTTATTGTGACTTAAAACTTGTTATGAAGGGTTTATATTTCACCTGAGAATCTCAGTTTTCCTGCTCTCTCTCTACTTAGATTCCCTGCTTTCACTGTGTGTCTCCCTGCACTCTCTCCTGCCTGGGTGTATGTATGTGTTTCTTCTCTTACAGTCCTTTCTGTGTGTGTTCTGCCTTGACTTGTGGTTATTCAGTAGTTGGCCTTTTTTCCTCCACTAAATTAGAAGGAATTTAATGATTACCTATGTTCTTGCTCTCTTTTTTCCAAACTGCTTAGCAACAGAGCTTGATAAAGTACATGCTAAATAAGTCATTTAAGCTAAAACACACACACACACACACACACACACACACACACACACACACACCCAGGAAGAGGTTTTTTCCTCTCAGGATTCATATCTTTGCAGTATTCCATTTTAACTTAAAGCTAGGTGTTTTGGGGCTGAGTTTACAGGGTATTAGTTATTTTCTTATAAAAATTGTTTTGCTCACTCTGAATTATTTTAAAGATACAATGGAATCAGGCTACTGTTCATTAATTTTTGTAGAGTATAGTGTGGAAAGTACAATTGGTGGCTGCTCAGATCCATACAGAGACTGAGGGTGGAACTCTGACCCAGTGCCCTAGAATCATCCACCTGCTTCTGCATCTGAACCTATATTGTATGTTTACCATCTCATGCTGGTTCTTGCAAGAGGGATGCTTCCCAAGGATTTTTTTTTTACATTACTGAAAGGGTATAAGCTTACTGTTTTTAAGCTGACGTTGAGCAAAATGGCTCTATGTTGACACTTGGCCTTTGTAGGTCTACATAACCAAATCCAGGGTATTGGGAAGGGATGCGCCCAGAGCCCTCTCTTTCCCTTGGCTTTTCTAACTCTCCTCCATGCCTAGGGAAGCAGCATAGCTTCACAGGCTCTCACCAGAAGGGGTGGAACATAGAGCTGTATAGTTAGTTCTTGCTTTTCTTGGCAAATATGTGCTCAGCAATCAAACTGCCTCCACTGGAAATGTCTGAATTTACAACAGAATACTAGGAACTTAATCCTACCCTCTTAGATTCTTGAAAAAAATTGAGATGTTACTTGTTTTACCAAATAGTAAAGTGTTCTGCAAAACTACAAAAAAATAAATAAACACAAAGAGAAATGGAACAAGATGTGTTTATCCCTATATGATCTTGGGTCTATGATATATCTATTGCTAGGAAAGAAGAGCAACTGAAAGAGTATTTAAATTTTCTTTAATTCTGAAAACATTTTCATTTGATAAATTTATTATTGCTTTTATTATTGCTATTATTATTTGCATCTGTCAGGTTGACCTTGGGTTGTCAGCTGGTCATGAAGCTTACTCAGTCTTCAGAGCCCAGCAGCATGATAGCATCTGTGTCATCCCAGCAGGATGACAACCACATGAGTCATGCTCCTCTGGGTGGGTGGTGATTAGCAATTCCCACCCACCTTGGTGGAGTGAACGCAATGAATGGAGAGATCATCATTTTTTTTTCTTTTTGAGTATGTGCTGGTTTTCAGAAGAATCAGATGCTAATGTGATTGTGTCCAATAATCGCAAGGGAAATTAGACCTGTCTCGGATTCTAGTGATGACTCTGAAGTTCCAGACTGACTTATACCTCTGACTTAAAAAGAAAATTTTCTTTTTAAAAATGTTTAACTTTTTTATAATTGTGTTTGAGTAGGGCATGCCTTCAGTTAGTAACACTTTGCAGACATAAAATCTCTGCTTCAATTTTAATACTAAGCAGCCATGTGGAAAATTTTACTGTTTTCATAAGTGTATTCTCATAAGAAGTAACGGAAATAATCTGCAAAAATCCTAAATATGGTAGACCTGAAAAACCGGGGTACTAGTTAATATTTTACTTATATACAGTAGCATAAGCTCAAAACCCAAGAGTGTTGATTCTGTGTGAAATCAAACACTATGTTGATTTTGATGCATATATATGTGTGTATATATAACAGTTTTTATGTTAAAATTTTGTGTTTCATCTGCCGTTATCATGTCACACTTTCATAGTTCTTCATTACAAAATATCATAAAATGTGCAAATTGAAATAGAACTTTCCATTTTCAAAGATTAGAATTAGTTTCCCACTGGGTGAATTGTTCCCCAAAGAACAAGTCACTTAACGCTCATGTTTAGTTCATTTAATTTCCCAGTTTTTGATAAATTCTTAATGCCCTTGTAGATCAGATTTTCCTTGGATGGTTACTTCTGAGCTGTATTAGAATGGACCAGTTGTGGCTTCATTGTTCAATCAGGTTTCTGATTTTTCCCCTCACATTAAGAAGAAAGAATCAACTCTATTTTCCAAATCTTGTTTTCTTTTTTTTGCTTCACTTTATTTGCCATCTCAGCTATTCACATATTGTCTTATGGTAACAATATGAGGAACACCATTCCAGACATCACATCTGCATTCATTGAAAATGGTAAAGGGGGTGCTGGAGCGATAGCACAGCAGGTAAGGCATTTGCCTTGCATGCAGCTGACCTGGGTTCGATCCCTGGCATCCCATATGGTCCCCCTGAGCACCGCAAGGAGTAATTCCTGAACAAAGAACCAGGAGTAACCCTGAGCATTGCTGGGTGTGACCAACAAAAAAAAAAAAAAAAATGAAAAAGAAAAAGGTAAAGGGTATTGCTGTCATTAAAATTCTAATTCCATGTATATTCTTTTTTCTTTTTCAGAAAAATAAAAATCTAACCTCAGTCTCAATGATCTTAATTTCATTAGCCAAAGCAGGTAGAATTAATCTTAAGAAAATGGCATAATAGCACTGACCTTGTATCAGTGTATCCCAAATAGTGGTATAATACCACAACTTTTCTGACTATATTCTGCACCCTTCTGAGGAGAATGCTAATGGTCATTAAGTTTCTTCACAACTGTTGATCATTTAAGAACTGCACTGTGCAGTGCAGACTGGGCAAGAAATTGAGAGTCTTTGTATCCCAAAGTTCCCTTTCAACTTTCCGGTTCCTTCATTTGTAGACTTGGAGGTTGACAGCTGGTCCTGCCAGCCCAGCCATGTGCCGGTCATCATGCTGCCTACATTCGACTGGTGATTGTGCTGTGTGTATCTGGTTTTCACCCCTTTAACATTTTGGGCAACTGTCAGGAGTGCTTTAGAAACAATATCAACTCATAATTCCAGAGAAAAGAGGATTTGGAACCTGCAGGTACCAGTGGTGAAATAATTTTAGTACTATTATGTCTTTTGTTCTGACAGTTGCTATTTCTGCTGAGTTCCTGTTGATTTTCTTGATCACACACTGTTAGAGCCACTGGGATATTGAATTTTTTTGATCTCTGCAAATTGTTTCTGTGTATGAATGTATGTTTATGTGTGTGTGTGCAGGTTCAGAAGTATGTATTTGCCTGATTTTCTGTATAAAGAATTTGCACACTCATGTGCTGTGTGGCCAACATTATTTTACCATCAATTTTTCAAGTAAAAAAAATCACATTTTAATTTTCCTCTGCTTAAATTAACTGCATGCTGGAAAACAAGTTCAGTTATATGACTCTCTGAACTTGGTGTAAGTTTTGAGATAGCATAGAATTGAGTATGCTAAAAATATGGGGGTCTTCGGGGAAAGTTTTCTGTAAGAAGCTTGATAATAAGCTTATATATTAGGTTTTTGAGGCAGATGTTCTTTGTCAAAACTCTTCAGTTTTGCTCTGGCAGTGATTTAGAAGTTATAGACAATATATGCTAAATGTCTGTGACTATGATACAACTAAACTTTATTTACAAAGGCAGGGGATATCATATTAGTAAGGGAATATCATATTAGTAGTTGCTAGGTAAAAAAGTAGATAATGATTCTCATTCTCATTATAGAAAATCTTTTAAGTTTGTTCTCTCCTTTACATTAACGTTTGACCATTATTTCAGGCCATAGCTTTCTCATATAGATTATCCAAGATTATCCTATGTTGTTTCTGACTGGTATGTTCTAATCAGTATTTCCCAATGTGAGCAATACCCACTCCCTCCCCCCCACCATGGGTATCCAGATGATTCATGTATTAGTAGGAACATTGAACACATGGCGGGGGGCCTCCTTCTGTTTGCTTAAATAAGGTAGATTTGTAGTAGGGCATTCAGTGATTTTTTTTTTCTTAAGAAGGGTACCCTAGGCCAAATGACTGGAAACTTCTGCTCTAATCTATCAGCAGATTCCTGTCAGAGTATATTCTTTCTGCATAGTTTAATTTATTCACTTGATTGACAATGAGTTCCAATTAGGTGATAGGTGCTATTGTGCTGACTGCTTAGTCTTCATGAATAAACAGAAAATGACGTGGCCTTACCTTCCAGAGAGCTTATAAGGAAACATAATTGTCAGCCATTTTATGCTTTCAAACTTTTGCTATTTACTTATGCAATTAATTATAAATCCTTTACAGCTGAATAGGTGACAATAATATTATAAAAATTCAATGTAAAATCTTTGACATCAAAGATGTCAAAAGAGGGGTTCGACAGGGTGATGCCATTTCACCAAAACTCTTCAGCACCACCCTCAAGAACATCATGCGACAATTAGAATGGGAAGGAATGGGAGTGAAGATAGATGGTCAGCAACTACACCATCTCCGCTTCACTGATGACATTGTTTTAATAACACCAAACACTAGCCAAGCGGCACAAATGCAGGTTGACTTCAACCGATAATGTGGAAAGATGGGTCTAGAGCTGAATCTAAAGAAAACTGTGTTTATGAAAAATGAACTAGTTCCAGAGGCCCCATTCACTCTCAATGGAACAAACATCTCTGAATGCAGCAGTTATGTGTACCTAGGTCGAGAAGTCAACATGATGAACGACATAAAACCTGAGCTGAGCAGGAGGAAGAGAGCAGCATGGAATGCCTTCAAAGGCATCGAAGAAATAGCTAAAACGACAAAGAACCTCAGGCTCCGGGCACATCTCTTTGCACATCTCACCATTCTCCCTGCATTAACATACGCCTCAGAGACCTGGGCCCTACGAAAGCAGGATGAGAATGCTATTTGGGTCTCCCAGAGAGGAATCGAAAGAGCTATGCTTGGAATATCACGCCTCACTCAAGTGACAGAAGGAATCCAGAGTTCTGACCTCCATCGCTATTCCAGAATCAGGAACGCTGTCTTGTTTGCCAAGGCATCGAAAATCAGAATGGCTGGACATGTAATGCGATTTGGAGACAACCGCTGGACTAGAGCCGTTACCGACTGGATCCCACGCGATGTCAAAGATCACGTGGCCGCCCACCTACAAGATGGTCAGACTTCCTTGTCAAGACCCTGAAGGAACAGTTTGAGGCTCTTCATATTCCTGAATCAACCAGATGCCATTGGGCTACATTGGCACGTGATAGGGTCCAATGGAAATGTTACTGGCGCCCACTCGAGCAAATCAATGAATAACGGGATTCAAGTGATGAAGTGAAGTAACATCTTTGCTTAAATTCTTCAATTAGTTCCTGATAATCTGATAGAAAGTCATGATATAATGCCAACAAGAATTATGGGTGCGATTCTTTGGTAGCATTGGTGCTCCTCATCTGTGCTCTGCCATGTTTATTTCAATCTAATGCTTTGGTTACAGCATATAAAAGTGGCACAGACTGGTTAGAGAATACAGTGTATTTTGTTTCTCTAAGTTGTAGAAAAAGAGTTCTCTAATTGTAAAAAATAGTTCAATATTGGGGCTTAAACAATGTTGGTTTAATTTAGTTTAAATCTTGATTTACAGATTTCTGCCTTCTTTCCTTCTCATGTCTTTATATGTTATTTCCACTGTGTAAATTAATCCCTGGTGTCGCTTTGCATGTCAAGGTCCTCTTTTTTTATTACCGAGGTGGAGGTTTGGGCCACACCAGCTGTGCTCAGGGCTATTAATGACTGTTCTCAGGGATCACCCTTGTCATGCTCAGGGTTCCATATGGAATGCAAATGCATTGAACTTAGGTCAACTACATGCAAGGATAACACCCTATTCTTGGTACTATATCTCCAGCCCATGCATTATACAAATATAAGTATATTAATTAAGGCCCTAATTAAGTTTAGCTTAATTACCTTTCTAAATACCTGATCTTAAAATACTGCCATGTTCTTTCACTAAAGCATTAACATCTGGAGGAGTATCCAATTCAGATTGGATTACTATTACAATAGTTTACAAGTATAGTGGTCTATCGGGGACTGCTGGGGTCCCCAACAATACCGGGAAATGAGTTCCCTTCTAAGCCGGCAGGGAATGGTTAAAAAACTCAGGAATCCAGGTTTTTATCACAGGTTCTGATACAGGATCCCAGAACAGGATAAACCCCGACTCTGGGTTCCCAGGGAGAACAGAGAGGACTGAGAGAGGTAAACGCCACGGGAAGCCAAAATGGAAAAAGGCCCCTTTCTTTCTCCTAGCTTCTTTTATAGACAGAAGATCACCAAAATCTTCCAGCCCAGCCCATCGTGGGTTGGGCTATCTAGAGATGAAGCCATAATGGCCCTTTTGAAATGTAGATCTTTAGGTGGGCTTTTCACTCAAGCTTCACAAAAGCCAGAGCTGATTTCCAAAGGCAAAATCTCCCTAGCAGAGTCAGGAGGTGCTGCATCTCTGAACCAGAAAGTAGTTCAGAATGTAATTTGTAGGAAATGGCATTAATACTTTTACCATGAATATACAGCTATCAGATCCCAGACTCTGGATCCCACTAAGGTCCAAAATCCATAAGAATAATTCACTCTGGCATTACCTTTAGAATCAGAGACATGTCAGTTTGCCTGGAGGTGCACTGGCATGTCTCTGAACTAGGAGAATTGATTACATTATAGTTGATCCAATGTAGCCAAGTGCTCTTGGAATATCTACATGTATGTCCCATGTGGAGACCCATGGGAACAGAATATTGATCTGGGGCAAGCGAGATTCATGATAAGAAATATTTATGCCATAGAAAATTATGAAATCAATCCAAATTCTTTCCAAACTCCCATTGTGTCTGCTCCAGAGATTCCTCAAGGCAAGGACCAGGTCTCTACCTAAGTTAAGTATAGCTGGAGGCCAAGCCTCAGTAGGGCGTGACACCCAACAATGGTCTATCAGTAAAGTTTATTTCTCACAAGTTAGGATGACATGCTCTGAATAGCAACATGGTTTTATACACGGTGCTCTCTGTCAAGGTTCAGATGTCAATGTACACTTATCTGGTGTACAGAATGAAAGATGTTTGTGCTCTTTGCTCACTCCATACCTAATTACCTTCTAAAGGTCCCACTTCCAAATAACATCACATGAAGTTTAGATTTTGACATATAAATGGCTAGGTGGCACAAACATTTAATCCATTGCTGGGAGGCCCACTCATTCCCTAACAGAAAGAACTCAGGATATGAATTTTGAATGACTGTTAGTGTTGATGAGGTATTAGCATAAGTATTATGCTTTGAATAACTAACAAAGAATATAGTAAGGCCCAAGTGTGGCCCACAGTAACCTCAGGAATTTTTCCTTCATTCTGCATCTCTACCTTGTGCACTGGAGCTTCTTCTACTAAGATTACTAAACTCTCGTTTCCCTGCTTATATTTGCACATATTTACAAGCTCTGCCTTTTCCCCAACTGTCTAATTGTCAGTCAGCCCCCCAAAGTCTAACATGGAGATTTAGTTGTAATCACTTCTCCATTTAACAAGCACTTCAATTATTCTTTCATTATCCTACTTCAAATTCTAAATTATAGCTTTCTTTTGTTCCTCTTATTTTTTCACATCGTCATCATGTCTCAGTTTTATTCTGCCCAAAAGTACCCAGAATAATTTTCCTGACCTTCGCTCGTTTCATCTTTCCATGTCAGAGATAAGAGAAGTGGGGGATGATTTGTTAAGGGATAGCGGTTCATCTAAAACATTCCATTTCCTCTTCATCTCGCTAAGTACTGATCTACGTGGAGCACAGTGCTGAGTCCTTCGCTTTCACTCTACGGCATGCACATTCTTTCATCTTCTCTTTGATACGGGGAGATGTGCTTTCTAAAGAGTTTCAAGGGACTTGGGAAACCTTCTTATGATACATATTCTAGTGAAGATGAAGGCAAAGACATTTTTCAAAGATCTTGCCTTCTAGCTGGTACATAATCATTACCTAGGTGCTGATGAAGCTACTCATGAGAAATCTACCACTCGTAATCTTTATTGAAAACAGAAAGCTTTCTACCCCCCCCACCCCTCCGCTGGGTACAAAGGTGAAATAAATAGCAATCCTAAAGAATATAATTCCCTGTCCTAGCTTTAGAGTGTTTCAAACTAAAATGTCTATTCCTACTCCCATTACACTTTAAAGATGCACTTGATTTGACTAAGAGCATATCTGTAGTATAAAGCTGTAAAAGCTTTGTGGATTACCTTTGATAGTTCATTCATCTATATAACTTGAATGTAAATGTATATAGAACATTTTGACTACATGTCTTATATATAAGTTTTTAAAAATATAAATCTTGAGAGATTTTTTTAGTTTTTTTGTATTTGGGTTTTCCTTTTTTTTCTTTTCTTTTCTTTACATAGTTACAAACTCCAAGTTTCCTAAAAGTCAAACCATAATATAAGGGAGACTCTCTGAATCATGCTTTAAACTAAAATAGTTTTCACATGTGACTTGTCAGTGTTTTGAGCCACTTACTCATTTTTGACATATTTTTATGGAGCATCTACTACATGCCAGAATAATAAATGTGTTATAGTCTTCTGAGTAGATAGTTTAGTTTCTATATTTTTATTACGTTCTGTATCAGAGAAGTCGTATTCCAGGACAAGCATCATCAGTTGTGGAATTGACATAGAAAGGGAATGTCTTACTTCTGAGTCTCCACACAAAACCACCATTTTGGTCCTCCCCAGCAATTCCAGCATGACTTAACCAGTTTATTCACACTGTGAATTATGAATATAGTGACCATTTATTTATTTGTTTGTTTGTTTGTTTGCTTTTTTGGGTCACACCCAGCAATGCACAGTAATTGTTCCTGGCTCTGCAGTCTGGAATTACTCCTGATGGTACTCTTGGGTGCCCCGAGATGCTGGGGATTGAACCCTGGTTGGCTGCATGCAAGGCAAACACCTCACTAGCAGTATAGTGCTGGACCCTAAAATGACCATTTAGAGACTGCCTATTTACACAAATGATGCCTCTTGCCTTGTGGTTGTTTCCTGTACCTTTCCATTTCTTTATCCGTTCATCTGTCTAGCTATCTACTATATAGACACCTTCCTCTTATTTGCAAAGAGTATAATGTCAGACAATAAGAAAGCACTATCAGAAGTTAGAGGTAGTAGGTCTTTGGACTTTCTTCCTCATTTCCCCTGCCTATGAAATAAGGATTATTCACTGTATCACTGTCTTCCCATTGTTCATCGATTTGCTCGAGTGGGCACCAGTAACATCTCCATACGTCCTGTCACAAGCAAGAGTAACTCAAGGGCATCTGCTTGCTCCAGGGACAGGAAAAGCCTCAAACCATTCTTTCGGTCATGGAATTGAGGTCCATAATTGTTACTAGTTTTTGGCATAACAAATAAATAAAATAGTAGCTTGCCAGGCTCTGCCGTGTAGGTGGTATACCCTCAATAGAAGGCTCTCATCTCAAGCAATTACTGATGAAACTTAAAGGGGAAAGATCAGGTTTTCTCTTGAATGGAGCTCTGACGAACTAGAGTCTGGATGTTGCGAATGACTGACTGCATGATGTGTGGGTTGCTCTGACTTCTTGCTAGGCTTAATGGTATCAGTTAGAACCTGTCTAGAACTGTATACGATGTATAAATGTGAAAGTTCCTGGGAAGGACCTTATACTAAAATCAGCATTATCTAAGAATATCAAGCGAAAGCGGCCGTGCACCAACGGAGCTGTGGGTCTGGCGTGGGTGGCTCTCACTTCTGTGACAGCTGGCATGGAGCCGGAGGAAAGGGCAGGGACCCAAATCTCCACTCCAAGTCCCGCCAGCATGGTCTCTCCCCGCACATGTGAGCAAACCCTTGGAGCAATGTTGGACTCAGCCAGGGGCTGGCCGAGCCCTTACCAGGAGGTCAGCACCATGGGTTGCTTCCACATGGGGCCGGCTGAGCAGCGCAGCTGTGGGTCTGAAGTGGATGGGTCTGGATCTCTTCCAGGGTTGCAGATTAGCTGTGGGTCTTGAGTGGTTTGACCTCTCTTCTGGGGCAGCTGGCATAGAGCCAGAGGAAAGGGCAGGGCCCAAATCTCCACTCTGAGTTCGGCCAGCGTGGTCTCTCCCCACACATGTGAGAAAACCCTTGGAGCAATGTTGGACTCCTTACCAGGAGGTCAGCTCCATGGGTTGCTTCCAAGTAGGGCCAGCCAAGCAGCGCAACTGTGGTCTGAAGTGGGTGGGTCTGAAGTAGATTATTACAGCAATAATAATAACCTAGTATTATTATTACCTATTATAGGATATTATAGCAATAATAATAACCTCTCTGGAAGGCATTTTAGGAAGCAAGGGTTACATTTGGTAAAACACTTAAGGTTCTTAGAACATGTAAAGCACATAAGTTTCTTCATTAATAATAGTTATTATTACTATTATCAATTATTATTTTTAACCTATATATATGTTTGACATATCACTTGATCACTTGACTTTCCGTAGATCATCTATTACACGAGCGGCCACCAGTAACATCTCCATATGTCCTGGCACATGTGAGATAGCCCAAGGACATCTGCCCGCTCCAGGAACATAAAGAGCCTTGCTATTGGACAAATGATATGGAATGTGAGACACCCTGGTTGCTCGCTTTTTTTCAAAGTCCGTTTGAGTTATGTAAATTGAGGTTCCAGGGCTGTCTATATTTCTAATGTCTATGGCCAAATAATTTGCTGAGAAAACATGCAAAATGAGTGTAGTTGGGGAATGTTTTAGCTTCTCAAACACTTCAAAAGGAACTCAGATCTGGCAATACCATCTTCCTTGCATTAACAGACGTCTTATTTCTTTTTTATTAATTTTAAATTGAGTACCCATGCCATGCTTGGGTACTGTTCATGCTTGGGTTTCATTCACACAATGTTCTAACACCCATCCCTCGACCAGTGCACATTTTCCACAACCATCCCTCGAACAGTGCACATTTCCCACACGCATATCCCTTTAACCTTCTGCCACTCCCACACCCTACCCCCCAGCCTGTCTCTACAAAAGTCACTTTCCTTCTTTCTCCCTCTCACTCTCTCTTCCATTGGGCATTATGGTCTGCAATCAGATACTGAGAGGTTACCATGTTTGTTCCCTTACCTATCATGCATAAAATTTTTTATACAGTGGTCATATACCTCTGTCTGTCATAGTGGCCCTTCTGATTCCAATTGCCTTTTCCCCAAGAGGTGGAGGTAGGCTTCCAACCATGGGCCAAACTTCCTGGCCCTGGTATCTATTGGGTTAAAGTAGATAAAATGATTTATAGAGGCAGGCTGGGGGTAGAGTGTGTGTTTGGGGATGCAGGAGGGTAAAGGGGCACACTGGTGGTGGAAAATGTGCAGTGGTAGAGGGATGGCTGTTAGCACATTGTGTGCATGAAACCATGTATCTACTTCCTGGCTCTTTTATCTACTGTCCTTTTTATATTGGCTTCCTGTTATGTTTTATACACCCCAAAAATGAGTCCTTTTGTGTCTGTCCTCCTTTTGACTCATTTCACTCAGCATGATATGCTCTATGTCCATCCATTTATAGGCAAATTTCATAACTTTGTTTTTCCTAACAGCTGCATAGTGTTCCATCGTGTAGATATACCATAGTTTCTTTTACTAGTTGTCTGTTCTCAGGCACTCAGGTTGTTTCAGATTCTGACTTTTGTGAATATCACTGCAATAAACATAGAAGTACAGATGGTGTTTCAACTGTGTGTTTTTATAGCTCCAAGGTATATTCCCATAAATGGAATTGCTTGGTTATATGGAATCTCTTTTTCTAGCTTTTTCAGGAATGACCATATTGTTTTCCCAAAAGGCTGGGCCAGTTGGCATTCCCGCCAACAATGAAGAAGAGTCCCTTTCTCCCCATATCCACACAGCACTATTTATTCTTGTTTTTTATTGGATGTGTGCCAGTCTCTTTGATGTGAGAAGATATTTCATTGTTGTTTTTGATTTATATTTCCCTGATGTTTATAAAGTAGAGCATTTTCTTATGTGTCTTTTTGTATTTGTACTTATTCTTTGAGAAAGTATCTGTTCATTTTTTCTCCCCATTTTTTTGAAAGGGTTGATTTATTTTTGTAAAGATCTACCAGAGTCTATATATATATATATATATATATATATATATATATATATATATATATATATATATTAACCCCTTATCATATGGGTATTGGGTAAATACTTTTTCCCAATCTGTGGGCTATCTTTGTATCTTGGCCACTGTTTCTTTGAAGTACAGCAACTTCTTAAATTCATGTCGTGCCATTTATTTTTTCTTCACTTCCACTTGAAAAGCAATCTTGTTTCTACAGTAAAGTATTTCCCCATATAAATAAGTTGCCTTAACTAGAACAGTAATAATAATAATAATAATAATAATAATAATAGTAGTAATAATATAATAGTTTTCCTAAGGAATTCCTCTTTCTGAAAGCCATATTTCCCATTTTCCAATTTAGACATTGAACAAATTGCACACATTATTACCGGTAACTGTCCCTAATCCATTTTCTAATTTATAACTCAGGTTTTGTCTCATTTCTTAAAATTCAATTAAGGTCATTCATTAACTTAATATTTTTATTGAATGTCTATTACATACCAAGCCTTTGGATGAGGATTAACCATGATAAAGATGAGGAAAAGGTGGTAGAATTTTTTGTCCTTTTGGGTTCTATAGTCTGCGCAACCACGGACTACATATGTGGCACTTAGCATAGTCACTGTCACAGAGCAGGTCCAAGTTCAATAATGTTTTCTGTCATGTGGATACAACTTCATCTAAGCAAGTTCATCCAAAGGAAAAAAATGCATATATATATGTATATACAAATTTTTTGTTTGTTATTTTGTTTTAAGCATTGAGCAGGAGACAAAAATAAATACTGTGTCCAGCACATTTCCTAATATTGCACTATTTGCTTGCTAATACAAAGACACATTTATAACATCTTTTATAATGTTTATAACAAATTTTATAATGTTTTATAACATTTTATAATGTTTATAACAAATTTATAATGTTCTTAGTTTCTTCCTCCTTTTAATTAGATGGTTCCGACAGATAAACTGATCACTTGATGGAAAGATGTTTAATTTGACAGCCATTTTATAACCCTTGTCAGTTACATTGAATTATATATATCTCAAAAGCCATTATTCAAGGGAGACATTGAGGGAGGTTATTTTCCATTTAATGGATGGTGGAGAATATGAGGCACTAAAGCATGACTTGGTGCCAGTAATCCATTTCATTTCAAGTTGAGTCTATTTTTCAGCCCTGAGAATTAGCCTTTGGAGAGAAGTTTGGCCAACTCAATGACTAAAACATTTAAGCTGCTTGTTGCAAAAGCATTCTTAAAATTATTCTTTGCAAATTTAAAAGCAGTGAGTTAAAAAAGAACTCTCACACCATTACTTTCCTTTTCTCCTGATGACAAGAATTGTCCTTCCCTTCTTTTATTTGTCTTGAATCATTCAGTACCTGCTCCAGACCTGGTATTAGGATACATAAGTTTCTAGCTTCCCTCTACCATCTACATGACCTTGGCTAAAAAAATACCTACCCTACTTTGGTGGTAAGGTTTTTTCTTTAATTAAGTGGATATGTAAGATTAACAAGATGACAAAGAAGATCCTCATTTAATTTGAATTATAAATTTAATTTTTAATCCTCCCAGTGGCATTGGTTTTTTCCATTGCACTAAAACTGAGACCTTTTGGCTGATTTCATAATTCACTTGGCTGATTTTATAAAGTTCATACATGGAATACTGGCAGCTGATTCAAGGCAGGCCACATCATGTCTGCTGTCCAACTACCACACTCCACTGCTTCTAAGTGGGGAGAGAAGAGAAATGCATGGATATTTTGTGATCTGTGGAACAACTTGACTATAGACCCCAACTCCTGTTTTAGGATTATCCCTAACCCATTTCCTAAACTAATCCTACTCATCTGTGCTGGAACACTGTATGGCTGAAACCCAGTCATGAACAGCTTTGTAATTGTTTATCTCATGGTGGTATAATGAATAAAAAAGGAATAATAATTAAATAAAAAAACTCACAGAGGGAATTCCTTTGATTTATTGATAACAAAGCAAAGTATCTGAACAACACAGTGAGTAAGGGATAAATGAAGAATATAATATTTCTTTCAATTTTCTCCACCTTTGATCAAATAAAATAAGCAGGAAGCATGAGTAATTAGAATCATGTATGTAGATGTATATATCTATCATATATTATCTATGTAATATGTATTATATACATGGTATCTGTATCCCTAATTCAGACTTCCTACATATAGTATCCTGAACATAGGTAAAGGAGGATCGTACCCCATGATGGGAAGTGATGTTAGGAACATAATGGTATTTGGCCTCAGAGTTTATTGACTTTCAGACTTATATCATTTCTCATCATACTTTAAAAATTACTAATGATGTTATTTGGTGTCCAATTTCCAAAGGGACCCCTTCTGATTTCCACTTGCTGATAGTCTCTTCATGTATTTATGAGTCTTCTATGCTGCCTGATATGTGGAGCAAATAGGATATGGCAGAAATGATAGAGCTTTATTTCTAAGGATAGGGAAGACTTTAAAATATATTATAGCTGCTTTAGTGCATTTTTTAATAATATACTCTGGGAAAGACAACTAACATGTGTCGAATACTGTTAAATATTCCTGTAGAGTTAGATGTACCAGTATAGAGAAGAGAACCAGGGTCTCCTGTAAACAGTCAGCTCTAATTTGCAGGAATATGAGTGACTATCTTGGACAAGGATATTTCATCTTCTGTTGTGCCTTCGCATGAACACATCTCTCATTAACATCAAAAATATAACCTCAAGGGATCTGAGTCAGAACAATTTAGTTAAACGGTTTTTGATTTCTGTATATAAAAAGTAGGTAACTGGTACCTAATCTCAAGGTATTTAATCTTGAGACAGTTTGTTATGCCATATTGGTAGCATACAATGCCAGTTTCTAATGGCATGGCTAAAGGACTAGAATTTCTAGTCAGAAGGAAATATATTTTCATATTATTTTTTCTGGATTATGGTCACATTTAACATTCCTAGGCTTCTCGTATGCTAATTTACAGTCATCATCATGTATTTTTTTAAAAATTTAGATTTAGTGGATGAAATAAGAAATTGTGGAATATATCATGATAGAATTCATAGTTTCATTATGCCCACAAAGCAATGATTTTAATTTAAAATTGCATTGCTACCTGTTTACATGCAATTTATACTGATTATAAAATTATGAAGAATATGGAAGGCAATGGAGGACAAATAAGGGCATAGGCTTAATTTTTCTAATGATTAAAATCTCAAATACTGTGTCAGTTATTCCGAAACATAATTCAGTACTGTCATTATTGTATAGTAATGAATAGTAATGGCCAATAATTATTTTTACATCAACCTATGAGTCATTCCTTTCTTCCACCAAGTATTTTTTAATATAATTAGCACTTAAAATATGTACTTAAATGTATTTTTTACTATCTCAGGGTATAGTGACTTTCTGTAGAGATTCTTTGTGTGCAGGAGCAGTAATATAATTAAAGATAAGAAGATGCTCTTAGATGGTATTCAAGGATATTGACAGAAAAATTATCCATTTAGACTGGTGAAGAAATTAGTTATCTATGTACATGCAACCTTAGTCTCTGTGCTTTTCTGATTTTCCCCAATTCAGATCATTCAAGATTGCAGGAAATACTCCTGCATATAGGAATTGGACCCTTATGCTCAGCATCTCCAAATAACTCAGAGCTTGCATTAGCTAGTCCTCCTTCTTATCTTTCAATATCTTCTCAATACAAATGTTTTTTTTTCATTTTCAACAAACATTTCTCATTGCCATTATAATTTCCTTTATCGTTACAAGATACAAAAACTAACCTTTAATAATAATAAAGGTGTGTAAGAATTATTTTTATCAGTTAAAATTATTATCCTGTTAAGGTAGAAAGCAACAGAAACATATTCTTACCCTCTTAACTAAAAATGGAGTGAATTGAAAGGTCTTCATGGAATTATTGAGTTAAATCATAGAAAAATTATTCCTGAAAATGAACAAAATCCATGGAGCCCCTAGAATTAAGAGCAGAGCTCTTGGTAATTTTCATTCCTTGGGACAGCTATGATTTATGTGTGACTCTGATCATTCTTTTTCATAGTAGAGTAGTCTAGTCTAGGGGATATGCCCTAACACCATATATTCAGGAATTAATTGTCAGTGTTTTACAGTGTTTTGTTATATTAATCTTGTTACTTAAATATTATACACATTCAGTTTGTTTGCAGAAGTGATAATAATATATAATAAGATACAAATTTCATCTGGTGAAATGCAAAACAAAAGAGAGAAACCAACATGAAGATTGTCACTTAGTGTTTAGTACATAGAAAGGACTCCATAAATACCAGTTTTTTTAAAAAATATTTTTTCACTTGATCACTTGATCACTTGAATCCCCTTTATTCATCGATTTGCTCGAGCAGGCGCCAGTAACATTTCCATTGGACCCTATCACGTGCCAATGTAGCCCAATGGCATCTGGTTGATTCAGGAATATGAAGAGCCTCAAACCGTTCCTTCAGGGTCTTAACAAGGAAGTCTGACCATCTTGTAGGTGGGCGGCCACATGATCTTTTGACATCGCGTGGGATCCAGTCGGTAACGGCTCTAGTCCAGCGGTTGTCTCCAAATCGCATTACATGTCCAGCCCATCTGATTTTCGATGCCTTGGCAAAGCGAGACAGCGTCCCTGATTCTGGAATAGCGACGGAGGTCAGAACTCCGATTCCTTCTCTCACTTGAGTGAGGCGTGATATTCCAAGCATGGCTCTTTCGATGCCTCTCTGGGAGACCTGAATAGCATCCTCATCCTGCTTTCATAAGGCCCAGGTCTCTGAGGCATATGTTAATGCAGGGAGAAAGCGGTGGAGTCGAAGAGATGTGCCCGAGCCGGAGGTTCTTTGTCCTTTTAGCTATTTCTTCGATGCCTTTGAAGGCATTCCATGCCGCTCTCTTCCTCCTGCGCAGCTCAGGTTTTAGGTCGTTCATCATGTTGACTTCTTGACCTAGGTACACATAACTGCTGTTTTCAGAGATGTTTGTTCCATTGAGAGTGAATGGGGCCTCTGGAACTAGTTCATTTCTCATGAACATAGTTTTCTTCAGATTCAGCTGTAGACCTACCTTTCCACATTCTCGGTCAAAGTCAGCCAGCATTTGTGCCGCTTGGCTAATGTTTGGTGTTATTAGAACGATGTCATCAGCGAAGCGGAGGTGGTGTAGTTACTGACAATCTATCTTCACTCCCATTCCTTCCCATTTTAATTGTCTCATGATATTCTCGAGGGTGGCACTGAAGAGTTTTGGTGAGATGGTATCACCCTGTCGAACCCCTCTTTTGACATCAATGATCACTTCTTTGTAGAATGGTGAGATCCTGGTGGTGAATCCGTGAACACAGCTCACGAAGGATCTTGATGTATTGGGTTTGAACACCCTGTTTGACTAGGGCTTCGATGACTGCTTCAGTCTCCACAGAATCAAAGGCTTTCTGTAAATCAATGAACATGAGACAGAGTGGCATCTTGTACTCCCCTACAAACCTCAATGAGCTTGGTTACTGTGTGGATATGGTCGATTGTGCTGAATCCTTTCCGGAAACCTGCTTGCTGGCATGGTTGTCCTTCATCTAGTGTTCTGCCCAATCCTGTTCAGGATGACTCGTGTAAACAGCTTGTAGATGGCAGACAACAGGCAGATGCGATAGTTGCTCGATGTCGTGAATGTCTCCCTTCTTGAACAGTAGAACTGTCCTGCTGGTTTTCCATTGGGAGGGCACTTTGCATTTGGACAGGTAGCGTGTGAAGAGCCGAGCTAGTGTATTGATGAGTACCGGCGGCAGATTCTTCAGATGTTCGGGTCTGACTTTGTCTGGGCCTGGTGCTGTTCCCTTCTTTACCGATGAGATGGCATGTCGGATTTCAGAAGGGAGAACGTTGGGAATGACATATCCATCCTGTGGAATTTGGTATGTGGGCAGGTGGATGTGGCTATCAAAGAGATTTGAGTAGAAGTCCTGGATAATCTTCTCCATTGCCTTTCTGGAAGATGTGATAGATCCATCAGGGGCGTCGGAGGGCAGTCATCTTGGTCTTATAGTTGGCAAAGGACAGGCGGGCGGTGTGAATACTTTTCCCGGCTTCTGCTGCATCTTCCAGTATTTCTGCTCTTCTGTCTTTGAGGTCTGCTTTTATCGCTTCTCTGCACTGTTTAGCAAGCTTGGACCTTAGCATTTGGTCTCCTGAGACTTGCGCCTTGCCACGTTGGCGAATGAGCTCAAGAGTTTCTGAAGACAAGCGTCCTTTTGTGTCTTTCTCTCTCTCGGCATTCTTCGCACAATCATGGAGGTGCTTGAACCAGTTGGTTGTATTCTTCATCGATGTCATCAATGATGGTATCTTCCCATGTTGCTGCAATGGTGCCAAAGAGTTCCCAGTTGGTGGGCGTTCTGGGAGTTCTCTTCTTAAACTTTGCAGCTTTTTCTCCCGTTGCGGGAAATAGAATTTTTGCACGAAGGAGAGCGGTGGTCCGATCCTGTGTGGAATTTGGGGGCGACAGCAACATCGGTCCAGACAAAACCGTCGATTGAAGATGATGTGGTCGAATTTCATTGTGGAACTGTCCACCAGGAAATTCCCATGTCCAACGTTTCAGCTTCAGCCTTCTGAAACTGTGAGTTCCCATGAATAGTCTTGAGTGGACATGATGAACTCAGATAGTCTCTCACCCTGTTCATTCCATTCTAGGCCATTGTTCCCGATGTGGAGTTCTTCAGCCGATCTTCTCGGTCCTATCTTGACATTAAAATCACCGACTATGATCTTGTAGAAGGTGTGATCTTTTTTATAGAACTCCTCCAATTCCATGTAGAATTTCTCAATTTCATCTTCTTTGTATGTGGATATTGGTGCATAGACAGTGAAGATAGAAATTGCTGGCAGTGGGCCACATCTCCTCAAGTGTAATCGTCCTATTCGGTTTGTTAGGCATTCAAATGAATCAATGTTGACAGCTATGTTCTTGTTGACAAGGACACCAACGCCACCGACGCCTCTTTCATCACATGTTCCAAGGAACAATTCTTCTCCGGTGTCAAATACAGCATGATGCGACTGGCGCCTCCTCGTCTCAGTCAGACCAATGATGTTGTACTTGGTCTTTCTTGCTTGCAGCATCAGATCCTCAATATATGCTTCCGATGCCAGTGTGCGTGCATTGAAAGTACAGACAGTCATTTTAGTCCTTCGTTTTGGCAGCCTAGGACAGCCGTGGGAATTTTATCAGGCACTGCTTGTTTGCCTTTCTTACTGCTGCCGTGTTAAGGGCTCTTTCGGGTCAGGAAAATAAACATTTTTGTTACTGGATTTGGCATATCGAACACGCATCGGACAGCTTGCCAGGCTCTGCCATGCGGGCACTATATTCTCATTACTTTGTGGGGCTCTCTCAGAGGGGGTGGGTGAGAATATTGGTGGTAATTTGGAGGTAAATTTTA